>QBDW01005277.1:0-124480 GCA_003261595.1 Maconellicoccus hirsutus | reverse complement strand
ATTTTCCCTTTCACTTGAGCTTTTCCTTACATTTTTTTAGATAATGGCAGAATACCCTATTTTTTATGACTGTAAGTCCAAGGACTTCAAAAATGAACGAATGAAAATGTCCACGTTAAAGATGGTTGCTGATCAATTGAACGAATATAGAGCTGCGTCACTAGCTTTGATGGAGCCTGACATATCAAGTTTCGAACCATATTCTGGTATTTTAAAGTAATTCCAGATGTCGATCTTATTCAGCTTAAACCAAATATTTATGTTTTTTCTATGGTAGATCTTATGGTCAAAACAAGGTTTAAACAAGTGCGTGACCGTTTTTCCAAAGAACGAGGAAAATTAAGTAAAATCCCCTCGGGCAGTTCTCTCGCTGACGCTTTTTCGAAGTGGTACTTGTACAAAGAATTACAATATTTGCAATAGTTTGTATTCGGCCAATTCTTCTTTAAGATCTTGCAATTCTTCTTTTTCCAATAACAGAGTCTTTTTCTCGGCGGCTAAAACTTCCATGGCGTTTTGCAGGGTTTGAATATCTTCCGAGGTTACTTCTTGCGAGGAATACATTAGCTTGAGAGTTTACTCTTTTACGATACGAATACGAAACTCACTTCTTCCTCTAATTTCTTTCTAACATAATCGATAGATTTCCTGGTATCTTCGGCTGTAGCTGATAATACATTTGGTTCTAAATCAATAGCTTTATCGACTAGTTCGGAAGCTTTGTCGACGAGTAATTCGGCCTCGCGGCGTAATTTCTCTTCTTCCAATTTTTCCTAATGAAAAGTACGTTTTGAGAAATTCAAAAATCGCGTACAACGTACGACTTACCTTGGCTTGTCGTCTTTCTTCAGCGACTTCTTTCCTTTCTTCTTGAATTTTGCGTTGCTCCTCTTTGATAATTTCGATTTTGGTTTTATTGTCAACTTTACCTTCTCTTTCGCCGATGGCCGCTTTGGTGCTAACAGCCTACCGAAGGATATTTGTATAGGCACTTGTAAGTGCAGAAATTCCGCGAAGTATTTCAATACATACCACTGTCTCTGGTAACGCCGATATCGTAGCTTTTAGTTTATCGGTAGTGGGAATGGTTTCAGGTAACATAAACGCTCTCGATAATAGTAACAAAGACGGAGGTACTTTTTTATTCAAACTCAAATCCAGCCATTGAGATAACTGGTATTTTAATCGATCCATGGATAAACCATACGCGCGCATTCCTCGAACACGACACGCGTGCTGGAGTTCGCTCAGCGTCAACGTATCGATGCCTTCTTTTTGAATCATCTACGGAACTCGTAGCTTTAGAAAATTACAAAATCGATTATTTTTCATTTTATACATACAACGTCATCCGCAGCCAAACTCCGTAACTTCATACGAAGTTGAAAACGTAGGAGACATTCGAGGTGCCAATTGGCTTCAATTCAAGCACTCGACATAACGCTATCAGTTGCGGTCTCGGAAGCGAATCTAACGTGATTTCGTCTTCGAATAATTTGGAAAATTTCATCACTTCTTCACTGGTACAAAGGCCGCCTTCCGAGCGAACCTGTCATTTGAATATTATCAAGGTTACGCGATGAATTCTCCTATTTTCTAAAATTTATTACTTTTTCGAAAAATTCGGCGAACTGTTTAGCATCTTGCGAGGAATGTCCAGTACCCTTGAGCGTCATATTGTCCAAGGTTTCTTGAAGAAATTTAGCCATTTCCAATTTCACTTTCAACGATTGCTTCATTTTCTTATCCTAAAATCATACCCGACGATTATCAAACGAACCGAACAAATTTCATATCTAAAATAATTCGTACTTTTTCCGAAGCCGTCTCGAAAGTAGTAGGTAACATGCCCGGAAACAATTTAATGAAGACTGGTAACAATAATTCCATGAAAGGAACGATAATAAATACAGAAAATGGTACTAATCTAAATAAATCCGATGTAGTTCGTACGAGCTGAAAAGATAGAAAAAAAGGTAAATAATTCTCACGAACTGATTAATCGTTGCATTATGAAGTACGCGATAACACGACGATAAGGTTATCAAAACCATTCAACTCTTGTTCTCAAGTTGAACGGGTGATCGTCATTTCACTAGGTCATATAAATTAACATGTAAGCTTGGAAAAATTACCAAATTACGTTCTCGTCTACTCAATTGTTTGCCGGCGAGAATTCTTCCGACTAATTTCACCGATACCGAGATATCGATGAACAGCAACCGGAAACCGTGATAATAATGTACAAGCTCATCGATCACTTTTTGCTTTAAGGATTTCTTCACAACGATTTCCTTCGGTTGCTCGCTCTCTTGAGATTTGGCTTTTTCTTTGAGAGCGGTAACCGTTTCTTCAATCTTCGACGAGGGCTTGTCAGCTAATAATATCACGCTGCTATGAATCAATTTGTTATTCCGTATGGAATTATGTACGTGGATTGGATAAAACGGACGATCCGAGGTTGAAATGTGATTTTGCGAGAATATATCACAGTACGACGCTAAAGAGCGTTTCGATGTTTGATATATAGAATATGGAACCGCTTTCGATTGCATGCTTGGGACTATTGGCGTTGAAAGTTTGAATTTTTTTGAAATTTTCGCATCGTTGAGATACGACCGGTAGTTACGCAGAGTGTCTGAAAAGCCACCGTTAATTAATACGTTATTCAAACGGTCGAGTTTTTTGCGCAATGAAACAGTCATGACGTAATCAAGACATGTTTTCACGACACCTAAATCCTAAATGAAAAATTACATTACTTACATTTTAACGCAGAATTCGGTCTACTTTGTGCAATTATGCGTCTAGATGTCATCGGATACATATTGAAGTACCGCAAAAAGCAACGAAAGGTAAAATGTGATCTGTTATAAAAAATGGAATACTTAACGTATATCACGCGGATGTCTACTCTTATTGGTACTGCGACGATATAATTTTTCTCCGACCAATAGAAATGTGTTTACACTTCCCCTCACTTCTTCGTCAACAACCACCTCACAGCGCCTCGTTCACCGTTGCGTATGGCACCACGTTTGGTCTGGTCTGTACTCTGTAGTAATATGTCTAACGCAGCAACGCGCGTAACCGTAAACGAGGCGCTATCGCACAGCGAGAAGTCACGATTAAAGCGCGCGCGATCAAGCTTATCATTTAAATAATTTTTTTTTACAAAATCTACTGATTTTTTCGTTATGGATTATTAAACACTATTTGTTTGAAATAATTCAAAGATTAATTTGCGAATTTTTTGCCGTCGAAAAAGTCGATTTTTGTACGTTGTTTTTTGTCTTCTTTCGGATTTTGCAAAAATCTACTTTTCCGACGACAAAAAAATCGCAAATTAATCTTGGAATTATTTCAAACAAAAAATGTTCAATGATCCATAACCCAAAAATCAGTAGATTTTGTAAAAAAAATTATTTAACGATGAGCTTAATCGCGCGCGTGGTAATCGGTACTTCTCACTGTGCGGTAGCGCCTCGTTAAGGGTTACGCGCGTTGCTGCGTTCAGGCATGTTACTACAGAGTACAGACCAGACCAAACGTGGTGCTGTACGCAACGGTGAACGAGGCGCTACCGCGTAGTGGGAAGTTTCATCCAATGCGCGCGCGCGGTTTTTGTGATTTTTGACCAAGACCTCGGGGAGGCAAAATTTTGAAAAAAATATGTATATGATATTTAGGGGTCGATAATACATCGAAAAAATGAGTTTAAAAAATTGTGCCAGTTGAGATAGATGGTTAAAAAAAAAATTAAGTCAAAAACGCACGTTTGGAGGGGAAAAAATTGAAGTGGGGGCTGTTAATTTTTTCATGGAAGGCCCTTATAAGGATCTAACATGCACCTAAATTTCAATTAATTCCGTCAAATTTATTTTCAGAAAAAAATACATGTAAATGATAACTGAAATTCCACGGTCATCACAAATATACATTTTGACCATAAATATAAATAAGCTGTAAGAAAAATTATATTCATATTTGTAGAAAAATTAGAATAATTTCAACCAAACTATCCACACACTCATTCTTATCACACAGACATCAGTCTAGTCTGCGAAGTGGTTGCTGACGAAGAAGTGAGGGGGAAGTGTAAACACATTTCTATTGGTCAGAGTAAAATTCAGATTCTCTGTCCCTAACGGCTAGTCCTTATCACCAGTGTTACCTTTTAATTAGATTTATAAATTAGTATCTACGCACATGAAACAACATGAAAACAAATCAAAGTCGAAATATTACAAACTATAACACTTTTATTTAAGATATATTCAACATTTTATTTTAATTCGAATTCAAAAGATATTTCATTAAAGCGAAAATTTCGAAAAAAAAACATCAACTGAAACAAAATCCAACATGTCTATGAGAATTTCAAATCAATCCGTGAACAAACCTGTTCAAAATCGGGTTCAGTAAGATCACGGTAAATTACCATAAATACCACTTAAGTATAGTTTATAATGACCGCGGAACGATAACGGAAACTGGCCGCGGAAATTGAAATCTGTGGATTGTGACGAGCCGTTTATAATGGCTGCGAACTATAGACATTGCGAACGGTTATTGCTTACGGATTAATCCGCGGAACTTTAGCAGATAAATGTCAAACTATTGAACGAATTTGTACATCGAAATCAAAATTGATTCATCGTTCAACGTGTTATTTTAAGATGTTCCGTATATTTTGTTTTGTGTTTTTTCTTTCGGTTGACGATGAGATGTTTTAGATATACGAGTTGCGGATAATTATTGTTTTTGTAATTATTATACGTTTGGAAGATGAATTTGTTTTTTTTACGATCCACGGATGACTAGCCTCCTTCTCAATAAATGCGAGATGAAAATTATTTGTTGTTGTGTTCTTATCAATACTGATTAAATGAATGAATTGGTGAATAATGTGAATAAATATAGAAAAGAAATGCAGTTTATTGGACTTATTATTTATTCGGAGTGTTTCATTTCTGATTTCGTACATAATGTGAATAATGTTATCCGAAGTTTTTTTAGTTTCGATTTGGCAATTTTCCATTCACTTTCAAAATTCAATTCAGTTTACTAATTACTAGTAATGTTGAAAATTTGCGCGAACGATTAAATTGTAAAAATCAAGAAAGATTCTAGAGTTTACGATGGCACTTTGGCCAGTTCATGTAGACAAGAAATTGTGTCAAGTTAGTTGATTATAATATATTATTATGTATTTTCCCTTTCACTTGAGCTTTTCCTTACATTTTTTTAGATAATGGCAGAATACCCTATTTTTTATGACTGTAAGTCCAAGGACTTCAAAAATGAACGAATGAAAATGTCTACGTTAAAGATGGTTGCGGACCAATTGAAGGAATATAGAGCTGCGTCACTAGCATTGATGGAGCCTGACATATCAAGTTTCGAACCATATTCTGGTATTTTCAAGTAATTCCAGATGTTGATCTTATTCAGCTTAAACCAAATATTTATGTTTTTTCTATGGTAGATCTTATGGTCAAAACAAGGTTTAAACAAGTGCGTGACCGTTTTTCCAAAGAACGAGGAAAATTAAGTAAAATCCCCTCGGGTAGTTCTCTCGCTGACGCTTTTTCGAAGTGGTACTTGTACAAAGAATTACAATATTTGCAGAAGTTTATTCCCAAGCGATCAACTGGTGGAAATAAAAATGCGTCAATAATAGAAAGCCAAAACGAAGATATTGCCAATCTAGCACTTGCAGCTGACATAGAGATGGAAATGATGTTAGACGAAGTAACTGGTGAGTGCAAACCTAAAGAACTTTTCCATTTACTTTAACCAGAAATAATTTATTCAAATTTCTTTTTTTTTATAGGAGAGCGAATTTGTGTTTCAGATGTTGTAACAATGCCTATAATACCATCAACATCAGCTGCAACAAAAATTCCGAAAGATGACAACGGCGAAAAGATGAGTAATGCTATGTGCATATTGGCAAATGTCATCAGTGAAGCAGTAAAAAAAAAGAAAGAAGATAACCTACAATTGACTAACTACATTAACGTCATACGCGACAATTTAGCAGCGATTCCAACGACAAGTCAATGCGACTGCTTTGTGGAAATTCTTCAAGTGATTAGAAAATATAAAAATTAGGTATAAGTAAGTAATTGTTTTTTTTTTAAATTGATGATAAAAATACAGAAATTTGTCAAAAATGTTTTAATTAATTAGTTAATGGAGATTGGTTCAACTAAGGTACAACTATTGAAACTTCTCTATATTTATTCCATCTAGAAAAACTTGTTTCTTGAAAATATTATCACAACTATGGTACTTGCAGAATTGAGACATTGTAGTAATGCAATCAGACCACGTTGCACTTAAGCAAGCTCATTATTGCAACTGGTTTCTAGGTACCTTTTTAGGCTGGTGGCGAAGTCTTGCACAGCATTTTGCAAATATTCATCTAGATATCCTTCTGTTAAGATAATTTGTGTGATGTAGTCATAAACAAGGTATGTAACTGCAAGCAGTCGCCGTTGTTGTACAGTGGTTAGTGGCGTATTGGTAATTAAATCAAAGAAAGAAAGAACACTCGACTTTTCGATCACATTTGCAGATTGCAGATTTGCTTCAATTTTTTTTGGCGCTTCTTATCAAATATTTATCACAGGCATGCAAATTATGCATTTCAATTGGTTATGATATTTTGTGGCAAAAAAAAATAGCCAATGAAATCTGTTTGTAATAACGGATTCCGCGACCATTATAAACGTAATTACGGAAGGGATACAGTGAGATTCCGGATTGCTATTCTGGTAAATTTTGCGGACTCGTTCCGTTATCGTTCCGCGGCCATTATAAACTATACTTTTGAGTGTGCTGTTCCATAGATTGCGCTGTATCGTCTGCATAGACTACATATGAATAGGATACTAGTAAACCAAAAACAAAAAAGTGCCTGCCAATGGCCCGCCTTGCACAACGGCCCACCGCAACAACGATCCGCTCGTACCGCATCAATGCCTTTATGGGAAAAATGATAGCGTTATCCAACATTCATTAACTAAACAGGTTTAACAGAAACAAATTGTAGGTAAAAATATTATTCGATTCGATTCAAATTGTTGAATTCAATTCAATTCGATGCGAATCGAATTAATGATTCGAATTATTCGATTCAATTCGGCTTGATTCGGGTCCGATCGGATCGGTTCGGGTCTTTTTGGGTCCGTTTGAGTCGGTTCGGGTCTTTTTGGGTCCGTTCGAGTCGGTTTGGGTCTTTTCGTGTCCATTCGAGTCGGTTTGACTCCGTTCGGGTCTGTTTGAGTCGGTTCAGGTCAGTTCGAGTCCGCTCGGGTCGGTTTGGGTCGATTTTGACTCCAGCATTTGGGTCTGTTTGAGTTGATTCGAGTCCGTTCGGGTCCGTTTGAGTCGGTTGGGATTGGTTCGGGTCCGTAGGCCGAGCGGCTCGCTGCAAAAATGCAACGAATATGAGAGGTAGCAGAACATAGTTTCTTATGGAGAAGATTTGCTGCGTGAAGATTCTCTCGGAATGTAAGTGACCAAATACATCCGGTGTCAGTTGGTATTCTTAAATGTAATAAAATACCCCTTGTTCTCCTGAATTCGTCTTATCGATGGTAGTGCACAAAAGTTGAACTTGGGCGTTGACGGTTTTTGAAAAAATTGAAATTCCACTTCTAATTTCTTCCATTTGCGATTTGACAAATTGAAAGAAAAATTTCTCATATCGCTGTTATTTTCGTAATCATAATTGAGTCGATTTGAGTGATGTTAAAAAGAAATAATTCTAGACCGATTAGAAATTTGATAAGAAAAATAACTACCTTGTAACACCCATGCCCTACTAACGAAAAAATTATTTAATGTTGCGTTTACGAAATTTAAACATGACTGA
This sequence comes from Maconellicoccus hirsutus, assembly GCA_003261595.1. Classification (NCBI taxonomy): domain Eukaryota; kingdom Metazoa; phylum Arthropoda; class Insecta; order Hemiptera; family Pseudococcidae; genus Maconellicoccus; species Maconellicoccus hirsutus. The sequence continues at coordinate 116,595 of QBDW01005277.1, read as the reverse complement.
CTTTATCAAACGATAGGCATGATTATTAAAACTATTTATTCAAATTATTTTAATTTTTCGCTCCGTCAATGGTCTCAGTTTAATCTTTATGATCTCAGATGCTCGTTCATATTATGTTGCTGACATCTTTAAATCCTATGATGTTGAAAAAGTTCGCTAAAACTCGTAAGTAGCTACTCTAATATCTAAGAAACATTATACTCGTTGAAATATTCCAAAAACGTCTCCTTCGTTCATAATCACATCGGAACTCGTGTTTTCACACATCTTCAAACTGCATCGTACGATCGAGCAGATCGTAATCATGGTTTGGTTATTAATACTGAAAAAAGCTTCCTCGTTATTAGTGTTGTGATTACTCGATGAGGATCGAAGTTAATTTTGAAGCTTATTTTGTTGTAGTTCTCGCTATGGAAATCAATCATCGATGAATTCCCCATTCAACAAGTACGAAATTTAATCATTCTTAATTAGTAAAATTTCAATAATCATCGATATAAAATGTAATTTTTCAGAAAGAACCGAACAAGTTTTCAATTAAGGCTTAAATGAAGCGAGACAATGCCAATGTGTCATTTACAAAATATCCGCACCATTCTTATCACTTTTACTTTCTGTGTATTTTCCTCACTCACCTTGGGTATCTGCCTCGTAAGCGAGACCGGGGTCAACATGAAGCAAATCCCCGATGGTAACAACACCATCATCATCGGCATGTCGGATTTCAAGCAGTTAATAAACGGCAGCAATATATTTGCTGATAAAACATCATGGATAAAGGAAGTACTAAAAGTGAACTCAAAGTACATCCTGGTAACATGCCCCCGTAAAAGCTGCAAAAGCTCGAATCTGAACATGTTAAAATCGTTTTTGGAAATCGAATACAAAAACGACACGTATCAAGTCACAGAAAACTACAGATTATTCAGGAAAAGCGAACTACATTGGAACAAGACGCATGTAAACAAGTACTCGAACCCTTTGATGATATCGAAGCATACAAAAGTGCTGGACAAATACCAAGGCAAATACCCAGTCATCTTCATCGACTTGGACATACCTTATTTCATCTTGGGCAAACGTGGTAACTTGGAGGACATCTTGTTGGAGCGAATTAGCCAAATTTACAATCGATTTCCGCACATATGCGATGTATTCGAGGAGATCCACGACAAAGCATCCTCCTTGGAGAAGCAAACAGCTTATGAGAAGCTAACGAAATGCAAAGCTTTGATGGAACGTCGTCTTGACGATCCGGGAGACTTATATGATAGTATTTGCCTTCTCTGCGAAGCCCTATATAGACGTTACAAAAACCGTGTATTCTTATTGGTGGACAACTACGATGGCCTAATGCAGTTAATTTTATCCAACAACGTGTACACCACTGCAAACATAACCTCGATGCTGGATTCATATACAACATTTCTGCACAGAACACTGCACAAGAACGACTACCTCGAGAAATGCGTTTTGACCGGTATCCTGCACATATACGACGACCACCTACTCCCCCAATCCAGCAATTTGACCGTATACGACGCTATGAACAACAACTGGCAGCATTTCTTCGGATTCCACGAAAAAGAACTCCGGGGCTTCTTCCAGTACCAAAATTTAACCAACAATTACACAGACAAGGGGTACAAATGGTTCAGAGGATACAACATGCATAGAGACATCAACATCACCATCTTCAATCCATGGTCAATCAGCAACTTCATCATTTACGAGTTAATCCACAACTACTGGGCAATCAGCGGAGGTAGCCAATTCCTCATGAATCTAGTCTCTTATAAACCGCTACGAGACATAATCGAGAAACTCTTCTTCATGGCCAGCACCCCAGTTCGATTCGATTACTTGTACTTCACCAAACGGGAACTACTACAACTACGCGAGATCATCTTCAACATGAAGAACTGCATCTTAAAAGAAGACGAGATCACCGAATTGCTACTCAAATACCTTTGCTCTGCTGGATACCTAACGTATGCTGGTAAATCCTACGATCACACTGGATCCGGAGTTATCGTCAGCGCGCTGCGGTTACCAAACCACGAGGTCGCTACAGAATGGTGGAAACGGTTAACAGATTATTACACGTATCACCTCAAGATACCAGATTGCGAAATGCTCACTTGGTCTCAAACCATAGACAGCTTCATTCAAAACAAAACCGGCCGAGATGATATGATCAAATATACCCAAGATTTTTACAGCAAAGTACCATACACCATATCCGAAATTGCGCACAATGAAACCTTACAAAGCACCATTCGTAAATGTCTATCATTCAGATTACGCTACCAATTGAATTATTTCGCTTTGATACGCAAAGAAACCGATACAATTATCGGCAAAGATGGCCGAGCGGCTGTGCTGCAAATCGACTACTCAGCATATTCGCCTCAAAGAGCATTCCAACGGGCTCAAGAGTATCATAATGTGTTTGTAAATTTCACCACAATTAAGACCATCAACTTTATCGGTATAGCTGTCTCGCCCAAGAAAAACGTCACCCTTCGAAGTGAAACGTATCGCGTTGAAGAAATGAATAACACCAATGCAATACCAGTCAAAGTTGCTGGTATCATTCTTCCCAAACCAACAAACATAACCTCGACGACGAGAAAATATTGAAGAAAATTCCATATTAGAACAACAACTGTAATGTATGTAGGTGATTCGAATAAATCTGATGATAGTTTTAATATGTGTATACTTTCATTTTCTAAACACAGACCACGTGATTATGATAAACTTCAGAGAATTGTAATTAAGTCACGGAATCATTAGGCGAATGTGAACTTGACCGTTATTAATACAAATGCAACATCAGACATATGCAGATGGAACATTTCATGCATTTCTTACATTGAGGAATTACTCCCGAAGTGACGAGAATTTTTGCTAATTAAAAATGGACAGTTCGACATATCTTTTTTCATCGTCTATTCACCTTCGAAAGAATGATAAGCAAATATGCATTTCGCCAATTGCCTACTTTACTAAGATCAGTGTAGATAAACGTATGATAAGTCTCTTTCAAGTTACATAATTTCAGAATTGAATAGATTTCAGTATTCGGATTATCAATTTGGTGTTAACAGATTTAAATCATTCTCTATACTTCTCCATTATCTACACGATTAAAACGATCCATTGACTTGTCTAATGTTTCATTAGTCATAGACATTAAAATTTAAAATACATAAAGAGGGAGATGAAAGATGGAAAACTTTCGGGAATTTCAAATACTCTTTGAAAGGTTATCTAGGGCAAGGTTCAGTAATGGCCGTAAAAAAATACGATTAGACATCACATGCCACTCATAATCATGCATGTACCATAACAATGACATATCATCTATAATCCTGGCTAATTTCAATGCCCACAAATCTCTTACACCAGGGGGTTGATGTCTATGTGCCTATCAAAATACAGATAATCTTTTTCAAGATCCACCAATCAAGGGACTCCGCTAGTGTGCTCGCTTCATTAGACGATGACTTCCCTCAACGTGTTGGGGGTTCTTCAATTATTACACAACTTGTTATCATCACTACTAGTCACGTAACCAAACATCGATAGAAGAGTTACCTTTACCACTAATCATCCACTTCCTTACTGCCTACACCTTACCTGAGAGGCCCTTTATGCACCCTCTCCAACTTCCTGGTAAAGGAGAACCTTTCCTCCCCCGGCATGACGTCGAATACCCAACACAATTGCTGACTGGCTGATTGCAAAACCTTATAGTATAACTCCCCGGAACCTCTGCTTATCCCTTAGGTGCCTACCTCCTCTGAGTAGGCAAGCCTTGCCTTTTTTGGAGTATCTCTGACCTATCAGAGCAATCCTCTCACCAGCATTACCCCTTCCAAGAACCGTAACCCAACAGCTTAGCCAAATTACATATGAAGATCATCTCCATTAAACGTGATGAGTTATTGCAATTGAATGATAGATTATAACGAAGCGAGTACACGATGGTAGCAGAGCACAATTGCTTTGATAATGAACTTGAATAAAGGCTTCCTTGGAAAGTTGAATGAGGGAATGTAACGGAGCGAATATAAGTTGGTAGCAGAGCACAGTTCCTTTAATTTCCCCTCTTTACAGAGAAAATTCGCAGGGAGGAGATTCTTTTGGGATGCTGAATGACTAAACACGATGGTATGAGGTAGTAGCAGAGTAGATGATCAGGACAAAAGCAAGATGGATAAACTGTGTCAGCTATGTTCAGATCTTTATCTCTTTTTAGGGCTTTATGTCATCAAAGGACACATCAAAGTGTGGTTTTAAAAGAGATTATGAATTTCTGCTTGATTATCACAGTCATCACATCTATTTATAAATGATAATGCAACCATTACTTCCCTTTATTTAATTAAACAACTCCTCGTGGAACTTTCTTAAAACCACAACAACCCATCAATACAATAACGAAACTCTTTCGCTTTCAGATTGAAAAACTCAACATGGCAACCGAAAAAGCAGCAATCCCCGCGCTACTCTTATTTTTCCTACCTCTTATAAGCAGCAGAGAGTCTAGAACGATGCTGATACAGAAATTAACCCAAAGAAACGGATTCGGCGTATTCAAATACCAACCCAAATCCAACTACTCGAGATTTGTCGAAAACACCGGGATGTTTGTCGACAACAGCTTACTAGTGAAACATATTTTCGAAGACAACAACACGCTGATATTCTTCCACTGTCCGAGGACCTTTGGTAAAACGATGAATGTAGAACTACTCAAAGCCTTCTTCGGTATTGAATTCGAGCCCGAGGCGGAACTCAATACTACATCGAACTGTTACCTATTCCGCAACGGAGAATATGCGGTTAACAAGAAATGGAAAATTCTAACAAGACCTTTACTCATCTCGACGGCGATAAACTTCATGAACATGTACCAAGGCGTGATACCAATGATCCACGTACGTCTGTCTAGCATAACATTCACAAATCGCATGGAATTCAAACAAATGTTCGCCGACTCCATTAAGAACACTTTTACCGAACATCTTTACTTGTTAGATGGCTTCGATAACATGTACCATGATCCGAACAGCACGTGGAAACAGAAATACAAAGCTCAACATTTACGCAATAATTTTACCAAATTCGTGGAAAAGAAAGGCTCGCTGGAAGATCTCAAATGGAGTATCGTGTTCCTTAGCCGAACACTATTCGAGTTTTTCAACAAATCCGCCATGTTTCTGGTGGACGATTACGATTTCCCTATCGTCAGCGCGTATTACAATGATAAAATCGATAGAAAGGAGCAAATGATCGTCGTAAATTTCCTACAGGAATTCGTCCAAATAACCTTTCAAAATGGAGCGATCCTTAAAGCCGTATTTATGGGAGTTTTCAACTTCGCCAAAGAGATCGTACTCGAATACAGTTCCGTTGATCACACCGTGCACAATTTCATTAGTGACGATATATTCGAATTCTTCGGCATGAGTAGGTACATCGCTGATAAAGTATTTGACTACATACGTATTCCATATCAGACACGTAGCAAAGTGATAGAATGGTATGGTGGGTACAAACTGGGCAACCAACTGGAACTATTCAATCCTCATGCTGTCGTTCAATATAAAAGATTCAGAAAAACCAAGAATTACCTTAAAGTTACCTACTACCCAAATATATTCTTTTTACATTTGATCAAACACAACTTAGTGAGGACATTGAGCACGAAGCTCATAGAAGGTGGTAATGTAACCGTACCCAAAGATAGACTCATCTTCACCCAGAGTGATTTCTACCAGTTGAACAACGTTATCAAAAATCCGACGCAGAAGAAATTACAAGAACATCATCTACCTTCTGTTTACGCGTACTTGCTCACTATCGGATACCTAAGTCTTGCCAAGCAATACGATTTGAATAACTCGGAGACCGAGATTGTAGCGTTAAGAGTACCCAACATAATGACCAGTCAGCAGTTACTTTCGCATCTTAATAACATTCCAGAAAAGTACAAGTAAACGGAATCTACAAGGTATTTGCAAAGGTGCTTTTGGAAATTTACAACAACGTGGTCAAAAAACGAAGAAGTCAATTTCCAGAATTTGCCATTAAAGGTACCTGATGTAACATAGTATTTCAATTTTAAATAAGTGTATCATAGTAACAGAAGCAATGCACCTAAAAAAGCAAAGAGGTCCGTTTTTTATTTCAGGACATGTAATTAATTTTCTTAAACTAAGCTAGTCGATTGTTCGCACGAATGTACTAACTATATCTGGATATTTCACTAAGCGAAGTTGATGGACTGTAGTGCGTGTCAAAAGGTGGGGTAAGGGGAATACGTCAGACACGCCCCTTCAGGAAAAATAATTTTGGTTTTTATTAAATACCTCCCCCCCTATGGGGCCAAAATTCTTGAAAATTGGCCTAGGTAATTAGGGTACCATACCTCAAAAACTGTAGTGGGTGATTTTGATTTTTTTCAAAAACTTGGGGAGGAGGTGCCAAAATGTCGAAAATTTGGTTTTTGGAGCATAACTCCCCTTCTATGGGACCAAAAAGGTTCAAATTTTGGATTTGGAGGTTAAATACGATTTAAAGAAAAGTACTATTTCAAAATTTTTATATCTCAATTTTGGCACCTCCCCCCCCCAAATTTGGGGCTTTTAAAATCAAAATTTGCCCTTTGCTTTGTTATAGACATCAAGTGTAGATCAAGAGCTTTCATTTAAAAAAAAAATCAGCTTCCTAACTGTAATAGGGGCTGCATGAAAATTATCTGAACCTTTTTGCTTGTAGCTTTATACATATAATCATAAATCATATGGAACTGCAATGTGAAAGTCGCCCTACATAGGCGGAGCCAATGTTCCCCTCACACTTCTATTTTGACACGCTCCGTTCGCCTATGGTGAAATATCCAGATATAGTTAGTACGTTCGTGATTGTTCGCTATCATCTCATTAGATTTAGATCTGTGCCATAAACGGGCCCGGTCATTTATTGCTTGCCCACGAAGAGTAGTTCACCAAATCAGGAGCGCCAATGTGTTGCAATCGACTCATATGCACACTAGCGCTCCTAACGGCGATCAAGTCTCAATCTAATAAGTAATAATAAAGGGAGAGAAAATTAAAATAATGGCACATTGACATTTCCTCATTCCATTTAACCCAAATTTTATATAAAATTTCAATTCTAGCCATAATTTTCACAATTCAGATTCTAGTTTATAGCTTTTTTTTAAGCATCATTACAATTAGGTTGTAAATATTCATGAATTATGATTAATGCATGCAAAAGTCTCATGTAAATAACCTAATTATGCTTTTGTTTTGTAAAATACATGCTTTTTTTGTACGATACTCGACTCTGTTTTTCATTAATAAAAAATATGATGAAGTCAGAATAAGGTGAATTTTTGAGACAGCCAAAATTTCTACATTTCGATCAACCTTGCAAAAGATTTATGGTATTTAGCTAAATTCAATGGCATTCATTTATATATGTTACCGCTAATGTAGATTTTTCAGTTAAAGTCGACTTTACCTAGTTAAAGTCGACTTTAACGTATGAAATCAGGTAATGTTGATTATGGCTAAAAAAAATACACATTAACTAGCTAAAGTCGACTTTAACTAGGTAAAGTCGACTTTAACTGATCATGTTCAGTTAAAGTAGATTATCTATTGAGAGTTCGATGAAAGAAGTGCATAAAATGAATTCGTTTACAGGTACAAAAATATTTCAACACACGAATAAAAAACATAAATCTGTAGTAGGTAATTTACGTAATTTGAGATTGATCGATTTATTTATTGCAACAAGTTAAACTCATATGGCATTTCGAATTACATAAAATTTTGTTTTTTACACACGAACAACGTTTCGAGTTGCACTTCTTTCTGCAGTGGCACCTTATGAAACCCTGCCTCTTTCCCACTGCTTGGTCAGATGCTACTGTTCTCAAAGAAGTAATGTCCTGGGGTATGTCAATGATCTTCAAAAAAGATGTATGGCTATGAATGGCAATGCCAATTCCACTTTAACTGAATGATATCAGTTAGAGTCGATTCTAACTAGTTAATGTTGACTAATTCAACATTAACTGGTATATAAAGGCCTATTTTAGTTAAAGTCGACTTTAACTAGGTAAAGTCGACTTTAACTGAAAATCTACATTAGCGGTAACATATATAAAAAAGGAAGCGAAGGCGACCTTCTGTTTAGGGTGGGTTGAGGTCAACGACGAGGGCATGAGGTAACTTGGTTTTTTAATTTTTCATCTCCTCTATGAGAAAAAAGGTGAACGATACCTCAAAATGAACATCGGATTTGAACTTCACGCGACCCAAAACCTCGCCCATACCAATTTATGCTCTTTTTTGTAGATTTTTTCATTTTTCATCCCCCCCTCCCACAAGGGAGAAAGAGAGTGTTAGTTCACAATGGACATCTGATTTGAACTCAAAGCATCCCAAAACCTCATCATACTAATTTTTGTTCTTTTCTGTGGATTTTTCTCATTTTCCAGCCCCTCCAAGGAGAGAAGGAGGAGATGATACCTCAAAATTGAAATGAGCCCATCATTTGGATAGTCACTTTTTTCAAAGGGGTGGGGGGATGGGTGAAAAAATCAAAAACGGCTAAAACATAAACCAACTGATAGAGCATCAAAATATGTACAACATACACAAAAAACAGCCTCCTAAACCATTTAGGAGGGGCGGCCCCCCATTATTTGACCTTGAAAAATGTTGTGTCATGGCTGTAGCCCCCCTCAAATTGGCCTAGGAGGTCGTGCTTCGGCATGTACATGTAACGGGTGCCCGAGTAGTGCCTTTGGGGGTATCGACCTTTCCTTTCACCTCCCCCCCCCTTTCAGCCTCAAAAAACATGATTTTTGAGTCTCCTGTAACGGTTTTCAATCTCACCTCATGTAGAACAACTACAAAAACGGTTTTTTGTGGTGGTAAGGTGGTATTGTAGTACTACGTTCATGGAAAACCCAAATTGAAAAGCTTAGCAGCGCATTTTTTCGTGCTTTTTTGCTCCTAGATCCATCCCCTTCCCTTCTCTACCAAAAATGGCGCGAAAAGTGTGGTCTTTTATTGCAGATTTCTGATCAGCGATCTCAAATTAATCAAAAACCACATTATTATCAGATATGAACTAATAGGAAACGATCTGACCAAGATGTGAGTGGCATTTCTCGAGTATGTCACTTTTTGTAAAAATCTACAAACGCCCTTAGCTACACCAACGCAATAACGAATACTCTTATCTCATTTGAAAACATATTTGCGATTATAAATCAAATGAAAGATACAATTTCTAATCACGAAGATAAGCTACCTTCAAAATATTTCCACATTCTCGAATAATTTTCAGAATTTCTCCTACTGAATATTTCATGGCAACAGAAAATCGGTACGTTTTATTTATTAGCAATTTCCGCACCATGATTTCATAACAAATGTTCCTCATAAAGAATCAAATCACAGTCATATTTCTTTAACGCTTTGAAATTCCGCGCTTAATATTTCGGCCAATGATAAACATCATTTTACTATGGTTAACATTACAATCAAGTTTCGGTGACGATTCGAACAACCGGAGAAGTGGAATATGCGTGAAAAGCAATTCACTCAGTACCAATTGTCCTATAGCCACAGACACCGATGACTTCTTTGAATTCGTTAATAAAAGCGACATCTACATAGATTCGAGCTTACTTATAAAGCAAATCCTAGACACGAAAAATCCCCTGGTGCAAATCACCTACCCGCCGAAATGGGGCAAAACAATAGCTCTAAGTATGCTGAAATTCTTCTTCGAACTCGACACGACGTCCTCAGAGAGTTACCTCGCGAGTACTCCTTCTTACAAGTACTTCACCACTGGCGAAATATCACTGGACTCCGGTTCCACTCAAAAACTCAAAACACCTCCGCTTATTTCCACTCACGAAGATATCATAAAAAATTACTTAGGTCAATACCCAGTTCTACACTTGGATCTATCCAACTGCAAAGGCGAAACATTCGATAGGCTTTTGGACACGATAAAAGAAGCTTTCGTTAAAACCTCTTCGGATCATTATTACCTCAAAGATGCGATCGCGGCGGATGACGATGGTGCCAAAATCATGAGCTATCTTTTGACCGATTCTACCTTCGATGATAACGTGCTCTCCGAGGGATTGCTCTTCTTGAGCGAGATGCTGCACGAATACCATCAAAAGAAGTCATTTGTTTTCATCGACGGATACGACACGATAATCAAAGAACTCTATTTCGGTTCGGCGACTCATTTTGAAACCAAAGACAAAAAAAGACTCGTCAAGTTCTTCATCAAGTTGCTACGAAAATCATTCATCGAAAACGAATTCCTGCAGAAAGGCGTGATCACCGGAGTATTGGAGGTTTTGCAACGCAGATCGTACAACCGTTCAAAGAGCATCGAAAAATTCAACCTATTCAATCCATCGGATTTCTTCGGTTTCAACGAACACCAAGTCCGAGAGATCTTCCAACAGGTAAATCTACCAGTTGAATTAACCCAACAATCAATCCGATGGTTTGGCGGTTATAAAATGGGCCAAAGTGAACAATTCTTCAACCCTTCGTCGATAGCGCGTTTCTTGAAAACAAAACAACTGGAAAACTTCACAGGTGAATTTTCACCGAACAAATTACGTAATTTATTCGCCAAAAATAATCACATCGTTGATACCTTCAAATCTCTCATACAAGGTACCAAAAAAACCATTTCGATATGCGATTTCGATTTCAACGAGCAACAGTTATCACGTTTGAGTCATGTTTTCAACCAAATCGAATCATTCGAGGAAACAGACGAGAAAGCTTATACATTATTGTTATCGTATTTCTGCGCCGTTGGTTTTCTAACGTTCGACGACGTGACGATTATAAAATCAAAGCGCCAGCTTTCTTTGAAAATACCCAATGAACAATTATCTACGTACATACGCAGCTACATACGCGTAGATGAAATACCGTCGAATTCAACCACCACCGTCGTAACTCCTGCATACGAAGATTACGAAGATCCAACGGATATCATAATATTGGAAAAAGACGCTATGAGGATTAGTCATAAACCTCGAGAATATAAATTGATATAAATATGGTCATGTGCGTGCATTAATAATCATAAACACAGCTGTTACGTCGTTACCGCCACTACGACGACTTTTCCAAAGAATTCCAATAATTCTTACCTTTACACGTAGACGAAGAAAAGATCATCATTGATACAATTAAGCACGCTGTTGATATCTTGAATTCATAATTCACGCACAAATCGCACTAATTACACAAAATCATAACACCGGCTCGAAAACCGCCATCAAATTCACGAATCAGACGACGCTTTATGAAGCTTGAAATCGTGATGAAACATTACACTAGACGAATAAAACCAATTTCCAACAAATAATCAACTCCTAAATACATAATTTACGTGAAAATATCGGCAAAATTAATGAAAATCGAATAATTAATTCACGTCACCGAAAATTCAACCAACACGAGATCAAGACGCATGTAAATTGTAAACAACACAGAAGGCACTAACACATACACACACATAAGTGAAGCAGTGTTGCCAAGTCGAAAATAAATGAGTTTATTTCGTTGAATTAATTTTTCAATTTTTGATTGTAAAAAATAATTAGATAATTTTGTATTTGCTAAATTTCATTTATTGTTTTAAAGGAAACAGGGAATCCTAGGAAACATGAAAATAAAACAATAGAATGGAGGGTGGAGGGTTCATAGAAAATGGCAACTTGATCAACAGGTGAGCGACATTTCGTAATGTCGATTTTAAGGGGGGAGAAGTGGGTTTATGAAAAAATTAATAATAACTAAAAATATTCCTCATAAAATTCCTTACAAATTATCATATAAACGTTTAGCGAGGAAAACGCCGAAATAATTAAATCTCGATTAAGAAATATCTTCGTAAACAACCAATTTAATAAAAAGTGAATCGTACGAGAAAGAAAATACAAAAGTATATTACACGAAGAAAAAACATCACAATTAAAAATGTACAGTTAACATATGCATCTCGTATAAATCTTCCAAAATGTCATCGATCTTGACGCCGATTTTTTTCGCAATTTCCGCTCGTTCGGTATTCGTTAACATGACAAACATCCAGATTAACTCTCCATCCAAAATACCTCTGGCAAAATTACCCAACATTTTCCTCGAGCTTTTATACGTCCTGGATAAAAAATACAATTATGAAACAATTCCATCTTGATGGAAATACTCAGATAATACGAACCTGAAATCTTTTGGATTTAAACCAGCTGTATGAGGAATATGCGTAACTAGGGCATTTTGTAGCATCAACAATCTTCTGTAGTTCTTCTCCGGAATTGGTAAAACGTAACCGATACATCCATCCAATGAAGCTGTATGTAAATCACAAATTAATTGTTTACTTCAGCCGAGTTCTTTTTAACGGGTTACTTACCAAACATCGTGATATGTCTTTTGTTCGAATTCAACTGAACTCTTCTCTCTTCCGATAAAGTGCTCTTTTTGCAGCAAATACGGAAAAACGCGTTAATTGACTGGCCAACGTGGAAATCAGCTTTTCTTAGTAATCGTTGGCCTATTATAAAATATTTAAATTAAATATACGATTAAGGAACATTACAAAGGGAGATAGTACCTCCTAAACTTTCCCTTGCTTCGGGTTGGTACTTATAGACGACGATGTTTTGTTCTTGATCCGAAATAATGAAACCCATTTGAGAATTATCTACTATGAAATCAGAAGCGTATACTTGAGCTGCTCTGAATCCCTGTTCAGGTTACGATACAAAATAAATATCACGATAAATGAATGAAGTAGTTACACGATACTTACTCGACCAACTAACGACAACGTCCGGAACTCTTCTTGAAACCTTAACAATGTAATTGACTTATACACATCGGCCACAAGTATTAAACTTTTAGCGCTGAGCAAGCGATGAGCGAATATTTGCGTATCGATAAACGCTATTCCGGCCAAATCGTTATCTTTCAATTGCCAAATATAAATCTATATTTAAAAAGTTAAAACGTCTTAATGCAACGCTGGAGAAAACTATGGTAAACCCTGTAAACGTACTTTTTGACCTACGGCCGTAACCAAGAAACCTGATTGGGTATTCGTGACAGCAGATACAGGTCCTTTTTGTTCTTTCGCATAGATAACTTTCATTTTATTCTTTGTCAAAGGTTGTCCGGGTTCTGGGACTACGTCGATGATATCGTAAATGATGATCTAGAAAACATTTCCATTAAACGAGGATTTCTTCATCATCACGAAAATCCACTTACCCTTCCTCGACTGGTAATATCTTCGGAATAATTGAAATTAGTGCCGACGCAAACATACCCCCTTAAACCACTTCTGGTACCCTCATATGCCAAAGATACAGTCTTCAAACACGTCACGTGTTCCCAATCTTCCAGCTCAGTTTTCGTATTCGGTATTACCTAATCAAAGATCGTTTGAGTATTTAAAATTTCACGAGTACATTCCCGAAATACGTACTTCCCAAGATACCGGCGAAAATAACACGATGCTGAAGAAATCTTGAAACGGTAAAGGGAACTTTTCATTTTTCTCTTCGATCGATAATTCCTGCACGTAAAAATTCAATTTATAATCATATCACTATTGGCTAATTTACAGTTCCGGTATTTACCTTATCTTCGCCGTTGAATTTATAATAAATATTCGTATATCTTTGTTGACTTAACGCTATGCAATACGTTTTACTTTCTAAATGATACGTGATGAAGTGCGGGGTACATCTGAGAGGAACTTTTCGTACCGGCCAAGCTGCGTCGTAGGATAAATGAATCGGTAACACGCAAATTCTTAGTTCGCCCTGGGAAAATATTTCAATTGTTATTGCTAATTTTTATATATTAAATCGACAATTTGTTTTATTTACTTTGCCGTTGAAATATAAAAATCCTTGAGGACAATTGATATTTTGGAATTGAGCAAAGCATTGCACAGGACCGTCAATGTACATGGGATGCATACGTAATTCGCCTCGAGACGTTAAAAATATCCAGTGAGGGTTATGCCCGCAAATAAATACCTGGAAGAAGTGAAAAATCAGAAAAAAACACGGAAACGAGCTAAAACAGAGCAATATTTTCAAAATTGATCGAATTTCATCGAAATAAACGAAGATGAACGAAAGTAATCGAATGAAAGTGAAATAACCAAATGTACTAAGGGTTGCTGAAAAATACCAAAATTAGACAAAATTGACGAATTAATCGAAAATGGCCGAATTTTCCCCGAAAATAGACGAATTTTTATTCGAAAATAGCCGAAACTATCCGAATTTATCCGAAAATAGACGAATTCATCCGAAAATAGCCGAATTTAACCGAAACTTTTTAGAATTCAATAAACTGATAAATTTAGTCAAAAATGATACAAAAACGCGAATAAACGAATTCCTACGGAAATGACCGAATTCATCCGAATTAAAAAATACCAACGAAACCTCCGAAAATAATTCGCCCATCAAATATTAACAAAACTAATCAAACATTTCTTTCAATTCAACACGAAAAAGACGATAAAACCTCTATTTCGATCGAACGAACGATACTAACTCCGTTATAATTCGCGATATTGTTGAAATACCGCAACTGGCACACTTCCGATGACGACAGACTTCCTTCCTTGCTTCTAGATCTGCAAAAATCATCGTTTAGATAATTTTCAATACGAGAAGTAAACAATTCGGCATATACCTGCAACGTTTATCCCTGGTCAGCAAGCTAGCCACTTTGCGAAATCTAACTTTAAGGAATCCCTTGGGATATCGATAAGCTTGATAAATAAATATCTCGTCGGCTAGTCTAACTAACAATAAAGGTCTTCGACCGTGATGTCCCAAAGACACCGCTAAGATCTCTTTTACCTCGGTTTCGGTACCTAAACGTAATGAAAAATCATAAACGGTTCCTGGTACTCACATTCGGTCAATCTTACCAGAGGTGCTATTAGAATATTGTTGTGGTTGATCGGCCGTCGCCAATGTAGGCGCGGCGTTTAGACTATCACCGAGTACCGCCAACCCGGTACCGATTCCGGGCACTAAATAGCTCAGCTGGAAATCCGGGATGGAGTATATTTCGAAATGGCCATTATCTCGAGTTAAAAATAACCAAAAGGTGGGTTTAATCGGGTGCATGTATTTTTTCCACCTGTTAAAAATGTACGAACTTGATACGTGGAGTATATCAAAAAGGAGAAATTGATGCTTACCATGACGACGCGGAACCTCTGTATTGCGCGTTAAGCAGTTCGTAAGCGCTTTGAGCGATGATATCTGTTTGCGGGCCGGATTCACCGTATAAGAGTTCGTCTTCGTCTTCGATATCGCTAAAATAAAACACGATAAGATTTGCTCGACGGAATACAACATTCTAAAAATTTACCCTTTCATGGCGCTAATCAAATTCTTCTCTTTTTTAATGCCATGAAATCGGCGTTCAGCTTCCGGAATGGAATGCGAAAATAATCCGCTCACGTCGCGATGTATGCACAACGTCGTGATGTGTGGTTTCTGTCAAAATCATCGATGTAAATTCACCGAAGATGAGTTAAAAAAGGAGGCTAAATTACCAGCGGAAAATTAGTAGGTCTTTGAACGGTGAGACGAGAAACTCCGTGTTTAATTTCACGTAAAGTCAGCAATATAAGTTGACCATCTTCGGTTAAAATGATCACATGTGGATCAGCGGATGAAGCGTGGATCAAAGGGGATCCCAAATCGAGTGGGATATGTTGTACTTGTTCGGCGCCTTGAAGCAGACGTACGCCCATTTGAGTGACCTACGATGATCGAAGTTAGCATTTGAAATACTCGGAAGTAAATCTCGCAGTAGATCGACGTACTTGTAGGATGTACTTGTTATTGCCTAAATTTCCGGCGAAAATTGTTGGTCCTTGGGTGCTAAATCCGGATTGATCGAGTTCGTTGATTTCACGACCAGTTTGTAAAATCTACATGAAAATTTTCTGGTTAAATATTCCAAGCAGGCATTAAAATAGAAATCGTACCATAGTGGAATCCTCTTGACTGAGGATCATAAAAGCATGCTGCTCGTTAGCGGAACCAGTACCGATGACAGTCCACATATCGATAAATCCATCTAATTTAAAGGTGGTCACCACCTGAGGTCGTATCGACCTTTGTAATATACATAAAGCTCCATTTTTACCATATCCCGATGTAGTGACTATTTCAACATCGGGATCGGAATTATTGGAAAATTCTTCCGATAAGAAAGCCGGCTCACCCATTGAAACGTTACCACAAGGTCCAACGTTAAGTAAACTGTCGCAAACCTGAAGAATATTCGTTAATTAGATATAATTACGAGTTGAAATATTTTTCATTTGATGTACCTCGAAGACAAACGACGTAATTTTGACAACCGAGCTTTGTCGTTCGTTTCCGTACATTTCCAGTTCGTCTATATCTCTTATATCGCTTACGTTAGATGCCATCCAGTCACCTGGAAGATAAATCGAGTGAGTAAGTTGCAAATGCCAAAAAAAGATTTACAAATTTACCCAAAGTATCTAGTTTCTTCTTCTTAGATGGTTGCTCATTGAGGATGGCTTTTTCGTCGGATATACCACTAGAGGCGACTTGTTCTTTAGTGGAAAATCGCAGGAGTAAAGAATTACCCAAACGAGACCCCAAAAATAAGTAATTATCTTCGAAAACGCAAGTCTACAATACGACGAAACAATTAAATATTGAAAAGAATCGATACGCGGACAATACGAAAAATCTACTAACACAAGTAGTCAACACACTAGCGGCGGATTTCTCGAAATGGAAACTTCTAACGCTACGCATACTATCGGCTTGCAACGATAACACGTATAATTCGCCGGTTTTCACCGATATTACGAGTTTATCAAAAGAAATGAAGCTAGTTTGGGCGCAATCCAACGTCAATTTTACTTCGTCTTGCGTTTCTGCAAAAGCCAGTCATGTTTAAGTACAAAGCAACGTGGAAAATAACGAGCATCTTACTTAATGGGAAATTTGTGGTAGATTCGGCTAAACTATTGAGCGCGACTCCATACGGAGGTACGCTTTGGTTGAGGTAAATTAATGAATTCACAGCGAATATGAGAACTCCACCGATCGGCTTACATACGGCGACCGCTCTCACGCAATCATAAGGTAAATTATTCAACGACCAAATAACAGGATGAACTTGTTGTTGGATATTCAAAGAAACCGTTATCATAGCACAGGTATCTTTACGGACAGCCAAACGACTACAAAAATACGTCCATTAGTCGATGCCGGGATACCGACAACAGAAATAACATACCCGGAAAATGTTCGAACCGGTTCGTATAATATTAACACAGTTGGTTCATAATATCCATGAAGGAACTGGATATCAATAACGTTTCCGATTTTCTCGTCAATACTTTTCAATACAATCGTATAAGAGGGTAAAATTTGACTAGTATTTTCCGCATCCGATTCTTGAAAAGAAGTCTCAGATTCTTCCAATAACGTATCCACTCTAAATGGTAATATAACCAATCGCCTGCCGTAGACCAACATAGCCGCGCATCTGCTTTCTGGATCAACTCGTACCATAGGAATGTCATAATGGGACGACCACCCATCCTAAAATAAAACACATTAAGATACGCCATAACTCAAAAAAACCTCAAACTTACTCTCATATCATCTTCTTCGAAGTAATGTAAAGATAAGGTGCGTAAATCGTGTAAATCTGGGTCGTACTCAACGATACTGAATTTCGCTTCTCTAAATCCCAATATTAAGGCATCTCTTGATGAATTAGCGAGGCTTACAGATTGCATAGACATTATGTTACCGAACATCGTGAACTGCGCTAAACATTCTAGCTTCATTTTCGGCGGATTGTTGTCTAAACGGATGACATCTTTAGTATGTCGATTACATGTTTTCGTAAAAATGAAAATACATACCACTGTAATGATAATTTTTACGCGACAAGTCAACATCGGGTATGAGATGGAATACTCTGATGATGTTCGCTCCAGCCACTATCAACGATTTTACCGATTGATTGAAGAAGTGGCATGATAATACGTGTTCCACGGCCGTAGCCGGATGCGTTGTTTTGCAAACAGAGAACATGATGGACGGCTAAAATTCGCAATGAGCGTATCAACGAATTTGTTGTCGATTTCTTCTCGTTCTTCCTATAGTTACCTGAATGGTGACCTTTCACTTCTTAAGTAAATGAGCTACTTCAACTTCATGATAATTAAATGCTCAATTCGAGCGAAATGTAGTTATGAAGAAGTTATTAAGAGAACTGAGGAGCACAGTCGTTAATAAATGTATCGAGATGTGTTTCAGAGTAGTTCAATGTGATACCGGGTTCGAGTACGATGAAAGGTATTAAATTTTATTAATCGCGATTCGAAGCTGGAGTCAGATAACGGATTATGATTGGTGCATAATACAGCATGTTTTCTGGTTATTAACGCGATGAAATGTCCAATAATTAATTAATTAAACCACATTTAAAAATATAAAAAGAAACAACTCATGAGTGAAAATAAAAAATAATCAAAATTTGGAAATTTTTTGGCTTTGTTTATTATCAACAGTTGACGATTTACACAAAATGGCTAAATTTTACGAAACGTCAACGAATAAAATAAACGATGGAATAAAATAAAAGAAATCAATGAAATTTAATAAATACACAACTTTTGATTGGAAATGCAAAATAAAAAAGCACGAAAATATTCCTACTAACAGAGAAATGCAGAAATATAATTGAAAATGCAAAATCATTTCTTGAAATTTAACTTTTCAAGGTACCTATTTAAATGACATAAGTAGGTATTCACCATTCCACAAAATTCTGCAAAATTTCATCTGTGAAACGCGTTAAAACGGTTGTTTTTAAATTCAAATTTTTTTATAAAATAATAACTACGAATAATGCTTTTTTATTCTTAAAAATTCTTTACGCATCAAACGCAAAACGTGATTTTTTATTTATTTTTATTGTATTTTGTGAATTCTGTGTCTTAAATTTGTAATCATGAATGCTAAATCAAAATCAGGTAAACAAGAGGAGAAGAAAAACGTTCAAGTTTTCGTCAGAGTTCGGTAGGTAGAAAATATCTGCGTTAATTCTCACATTCGCATCTAATTAAACATTATTTAAAATAGACCGATCAACAATGCCGAAAAAGCTGCTCGATCTTACGCCGTTGTCAATTGCAATGGAAGCAGAGAGATCGTGGTTAAAGAAAGACCAACCGATAAACTCACAAAAACATTCACGTTCGATAAAGTATTTGGACCTGAATCTAAACAAGTAAGATTTCGACTACTATTTCTTTCATTTTTTGCATTACTAACGTGGCAATTTTCAGATCGAGTTGTATAAATCTGTTGTTCATCCTTTAATCGACGAAGTTCTAGCTGGTTATAATTGTACGGTATTCGCGTATGGGCAAACCGGTACTGGTAAAACCTTTACGATGGAAGGAGAAAAATCTAACGATTCTTCAGTATCTTGGGAAAACGTGAGTTTATTCGTTCTCCTAGCGATTAACTCGTTTTTAACAAGTGATTTTACCCCAAGGATCCTTTATCGGGTATCATACCTCGTTCTTTGAGCCATTTATTTGACGAATTACGCACCACAAATGTCGAATACACAGTTCGTGTCTCGTTTCTTGAACTATATAACGAGGAAATAATTGATTTACTGTCACCTACCGATGACACGTCTAAATTGAAGTAAGTTTTATCATGTGATTAATTTAAGATTGCTTCTAAACGTTATGTTCTCTGTTAGATTATTCGAAGACAGCACTAAAAAAGGATCAGTTATAGTTCAAGGCCTCGAAGAGGTCATTGTGAAGAATAAACAAGAATTGTATAAAATCATGGAAAAAGGATCTGCTAAAAGAACTACAGCTGCGACATTAATGAATGCTCAATCCAGGTAAATATTATAGTTTTTCGGCTTTTTCAATTCTCAACTAAAATTCCTTTTTTGTAGCCGATCTCATACGGTTTTCTCGATCACCGTGCACATCAAAGAGAACTCAATCGAGGGCGAAGAATTACTACGAACTGGTAAATTAAATCTGGTCGATTTAGCGGGCAGCGAAAATATCGGTCGATCGGGGGCCGTTGATAAACGTGCGAGAGAAGCTGGCAATATTAATCAATCTTTGTTGACATTGGGACGATGTATAACGTCTTTGGTCGAACATTGCCCTCATATTCCATACAGGTAAGTCGCACTTATCCCTCAGAGGTATTCTCACTTCAAACAAGGTATTTTTCAATTTATCTAGGGAATCGAAATTGACACGTTTGCTGCAAGAATCCTTAGGAGGACGCACCAAAACGTCAATCATTGCTACAGTCTCTCCGGCCATGTCCAACTTAGAGGAAACCCTTAGCACGTTGGATTACGCTCATAGAGCGAAAAATATCACAAATAAACCCGAAGTGAATCAAAAACTAACTAAGAGGGCGCTCATCAAGGTAATTTCGATATCTAACCATCAATTTCGCCCAACTTCATATTCCGATATCCTTTAGGAATACACCGATGAAATCGAACGTCTTAGACGTGACGTAGACGCCCTCCGCGAGAAAAACGGTATTTACTTGGCGGCAGAAAATTACACCGAGATGTTGACCAAAATGGAACAACAAGACGAAGAAATCGTCAATAAAATATCCGCCATTAAAGCCTTAGAAGAAAAAGTGGAGAAATTCGAGGTAACTTATGCGAATATTTGCAAAAAATTTTTCAGCAATTACTCAATCTCACTTTATAGGAATCGTTCACTTCGCTTAATATGAAATACAGCAAAGTGAAAGAAGTAATGCATCAGACTCTTATCGAAAGAGATGAGAAGAATTTTCTTGTCGAGAAATACATCGAAAGAGAGCAAAAGCACATGGAACAAAAACGCCAGTTGAAAGAAACGGTCGACGAGACCGTCAACGATGTCGGAATATTGCACACAAAACTCGAATCCATAAGGTAAACGAATTTTTCGCGTAGAAATATCCCATTTGAAAAATACTCCATTTTTATTATTCGTCGATAGAAAAATGGAAGAATATAATTCAAATGTGTCTCAAATGTTTCGGCGCAATCATCACGATAAAACCGACGAATTTCATGATTCCATAAAGGAATTTCAACACGAAGCTATAAATTCCTTGGAACAAGAGAAGCATTTAATTCGTAAGTATTTTATCGATTTTTTCCCATTTTCGTATTATCGAATGTGACATATTGCATAATTTTACAGTCACTTCTTCGCAAACTCTGTCAACTAATTTGGATTACATTCGTCGTTGCAAATCACAATCGGACTCGTGCGCTGAAGAGTTACAAAAGAAATTCGTCGATATGAAAAAAAACGTAAATATCAACTTCAACGTGGAATATTTTCGTGCCGATGGCTTAATACATACATCTCTTTTTAGAACACCGACCAAACGGAAAGCGTAAAAAATCAACGCGAAATAACCGAGAAATTCGTCGAAGAAAGCGAATCCAACTTGAGCAATAATGCAACCGTCGTAAAAGAATTTTCCAAAACCGTACCAGACCTGTTATCCGAAATGAAACAAACCCATAAACAACATAATGACCATTTACTCGATGTAAATAAATAATTTTCTCGGTAAAAAAGTGCGAAAATTAATCCGCGTTATTCCAGGTTATAACCAAGTTGCAAAATTTCGATTACAACTCATCGCTTGAAAATCGCAACAGATTAGAAAATATCCAAACGACTTTGGAAGTAGATATCGAAGAAGTTCGGCAACAAAACATCGAAGTAATTCTTTTCGCGAATTAATTTAAAAAATTCAATCTATCACGTTGAAAATTTTTCAGAACGAGAAATCATTCTTGACGATGCTGGAGAAAACTATATCCGAGATGGAGAACAAAATCGAGCAACGTTATCGAGAATCTCTCGAAGAAAATAAACTCGCCAAGGAACATTCCGAGGTAAGGATGAAACACATTCAGGATTTATTATCAGCCGAGACTTCGACTAAGGAAAAAATCGAACAAAACGAGCTAAACATTAAGAAGCAATACGTCCATGATAAAAGAGAAATCGAAGTTAGTATAATTATTTCTATATCGAGCAATTTTTCCAAGCTTGAATTCACAACTAAACTGGATATTTATAGTTGATGAAGAATCAATTCAACGAGAAGAATCGACTAGAGAAACAAAGTATTGGAGAAAAAGTCAAAAATATACAAGACAGTACACGCGTAATTGGCGAAACAATTGAAAAAGATAAAAACATATCCGAACAGAAAACCGCCTCGTTTGGAAGTTTAAAATCGGATGTTCCAAAATGTTGCGAAATAGTTAGTTACTTTTTGTAATATGGTCATAAAATTAGAGAAAAAAAAATTATAACTAACATGTATTTTTAATTCGTAGATTGACAATGGCACGCAACAGAATGTTAATTTATGCCTCAAAATGGAACACACTTTGCTGGAGAAAATAAACGAACAAAATAAATCACTGGATAATTTCAAGACCGTCGTTCAATCATACCACGTCGATGAAATATCGAAACTCGAAGAACTCAACGAAGCGTTACATTCTGCTCAAGTAAGATAAAAACTCCACGCGTTATAAGCACAACAGCGCGTACAAAGGTTTAAAAAATCCACCATTATAAATTACAGAATATCGAACGAGAATTACACTCGGAAACGAGTAAAATTGGCGAAACGGCGGATAAATGTTTCGAAACGCAAGCTCACTTTGAACACACAATTTCCGAGCTATTGGATTCGCAAAAAGACAAATTAACCAGTCACGGAGACAGCTGCGCCGATTATATATCTCAACTGGTCGATTTATCGGATAAATTTATCCACCACGAATTACGAAGAAATCGACCAACGGGTACGTAAAAACGAAGCCCTTGAAATACTCAGTAATGGAAAAGCGGCCTCTTGAACAGGACAAACACCGGAACGACGTAACTGGCAGTATCCGCAAGTTGGATGTTTAACACCGCAGGAACAATTGATTCAGAGATTCAGAAGGGAGAAACCGATCATACCTTATGATGAATTTGATAGCGACGTGAGTTATAACATTGTGATTATCGATTCGATTGAAATACAATCGTGTGATTTTTACAGTACGAAAGTAATGGAAATGGTGATAGAGAAGTAGAAGAGGATAAGACCTCGGAAGAAGATAGTTGTGATGGACATAGCTCTCCAGATAGCGGCTCCAGTCTGCGCGAATGTACTTCGACCAATGACATCACCAGTCAAATGAGTATTACTGATAGTTCCATTCTCAGCGATACACAAAGTACGACGAGTATTCCGAAACCGAAAAAGGTACGTGGAAAATTATAGATTAAGGTAATATCGTAAATTTGGCTTATTTTGGATATTTCTTGCAGACGATAAAACCAAGAGGTAAGAATTTTTTCAAAAAACCAGCTCGAATAAATTAAATGCCGTGATGTATTTGCAATATTTTCGTAAATTTTTATTTTAGAACGTATTTTTTAATTGTATTTACCATTTTATAATCGTATTATATTTTAACTCAGGATTTAGTTTTAATTTTTGTAATAAAATCTTACGATTTGTTGGTAATCGTAATTTTTCAATGGGATATTTCTCGGTGGTTTCCGTTTGTGCGAAGTTACTACGCATGCGCGTTATTATATCGCGCATTCGCGTCATATCAATTAAGCATGCATGCGTATTTCAAGGTCAAAACATAGCGCATGCGTACTGTTAATTTAAATAGCGCATGCGTAATGTAGACTTGTAAAGCGCATGCGCGTCACAAAACCGTACTGCGCATGCGGATCACGATACATACCTATTTGGCTGGAATAGAAAAACAAATTTGATTTAAAAAATCATTTATTAAGACTGATATTAACGGATTTCAACGACTCGACCACCCAAGTAGGGTATTCTTTATCAGGATACGCTTCGGCCAAATACTCTTGGACAAATTTAGGAAACTCATTTTTCTTAATACTTTCTCGAATGGATCTCATAAGTGACATCTGGAAATTACACGTTAATAAATTTTCAATACTTGGTTTCGATACAAAACAGAACGCACTTGAAAATAAACATTATGCACGGTTAACAAATGACAGGCGACCGTTTCCACGGTAACAATACTATTTAGGAACGCTTTGGTGTATCTTTTACACGTAGAACAACCACATGACTCGTCAATAGGCGTGAAATCGAATTTGTACTTTTGTAATCTTAAATTTAGTTGACCCGAGCGAACTAAAGCGCAGCCGAATCTCTGTAAAAATAGAATAAAATAAGGCATCGTTGCGATACATATTTAAACCGCAGTTACGTTACCGCAGTCCTCGTTGGGAATACGCAATCGAACATATCAGCACCGAGAGCGCAACAAATGACTAAATCGACCGCAAACCCGACACCCATTACATAACGAGGCTTATCTCGTGGTAAGATTTCCGTAGATAATAATACCATTCTCCAAAACACGTCTTTGGCTTCGCCTCCGCTGTAATAAAAATCAAATAAACCGAAAAATAGGAACGAAAGGATACTAAAAAAAATTACCTTAATCCTCCTAAAGCTATACCTTTGGTATCTTTTTTCATATGCGCTAAGGTACTTTTTAATCTAAGATCGGCGTTTATTGTCCCTTGGACGATTGGAAATAGTGCTTGGTCGTGCGGTCTTTTGTGAGCTTTATACATCGATCTAACCAACGATTTGTTCTGCGAAAAAGAGCAATTTTTGTATATCGCACAAGGCAAATGAAAAATAATGCATACCTTTCAACAGATTCTTCTACTCTAGGGCCAGTTAAAGTACTGGTGACTACGTCATCTAATTGCATTATTATATCCGCACCGATGATGTTTTGAATACGAATACTTTCTTCGGGGGTTAACATACATTCTCCAGCTAAAAACGAAATAGTTTATATTCTCCGGCGTAACACCGACGAAGAGGATCAATACCTCCAAAAGGTGACTGGAATCGTACTCCTTCTTCGGTTATACGAGCTAGTTGCAATAACGAGACCATTTGAAAGCCTCCAGAATCCGTAAGGAGTGCACGTTTCCAGCCCATGAATTTATGTAAACCTCCAGCCTTTTCAAGAAGTTCGGTGCCCTAGAAAATTAGCTTATTTTATGCTTGAATTTTAACTCTGTGAGATTACACCTACTGGACGTGTTCCCAGGTGATACGTATTGCCTAAAATAATTTGGCAATCTAGCTGCTCGATCTGTTCAGGTAACATTCCCTTCAAGGTGCCCTACGAATATAAATTTTCATTAGTCTCATAATGGTGAGAAAATTTCACATCGATATAATGCAGTAGAATAGCGAAGTTCACTCGAGACGAATTCTGCGAGTAGAACAGTTCGAGCGTTCTTTTAATATGGATTATTACACGAAAATTCGTCATATCGTATCAAGTAAGTGCACTTTTTCAATTTTACGCTATATTTAATGAATTTCATCGATTTACTTGAGTCCCAACTGGCATAAATACTGGTGTTTCGACGTCGTGATGAGGCAATTTCATGACTGAGGTTCGAGCTCTTGAAACGCCACATTCTGCTAAAATGGTAAAATTTAAACAGGATTTTTTCACATTAGACATCGCTTCCCGTACTAGAGGCGATATAGTTTCAGTAACTTGGTTTTAATCGGTTTTAAAAACCGCAAAAAATGGAAAAAAACACGCCGGAAATTTTGAAAGCACGTTTATTTACTTCTTCGAATTCGCAATGTTGCCATTTGAAGAAACTTTAATGTAATTTTCAAGATTTTTTAAAGCTCGATTTCACTCGTATTTCAAAAAATTGAGCAAATTGAGTTATATTTTTCGAATAAAAATATACATAATTAAATTAAAATATAAGTTTTATCGTATTTTTATTCGCGACTCGCGTTAATAAAAAAGTTGAATTTTTCCCACGTCCATTTTTATTCATTCAAATGAGGTAATAATGTATCAATAAAACGTGTTAATTATTTCAAGTGATAAGACACGGACTCTAGTCGAATAAAAAATTAATTTTCCCTCAGAAAATCATGAATATATTATACTTTTTGTACTATTAAAAAGTCTATTAAACTTTCCTAAATACTTAACGATGACCGATGACAAAATAGATTGGGTTCCTTTGAAAATCTCTGCCGTTGAGTATCCCAAAGGTATCTCATTATTATGGATATTTTCTTCGCTTTCTGATGATTTATTCGTCTTATTTTCATTTAATTTCTAGGTGACTTGATCGGAAAGTTACTAGCTTTCGTTAGTTTATCCCACATCGGAGTATTGGCCAGTTTCGTTACGTTGATCGCTTTCAGAAGAGATCTGCATACAGTAAGAAAATACTCTGTTGATACCGCTACAACATCTCGTAATTACTTGTTCTTTTAGATCACTTTATTTATCGGATTAATACTTAATGAGCTATTATGTAGCGGATTAAAGTACGTAATAGCCGAACCTAGACCGATGTATCGTAATATGGATCATCTTTATAGCGAATATGGGATGCCTTCTTCTCATACTCAATTCATGTGGTATATCTCTACGTATATGTTTTATTTTATGTTTATTAGGTGAGGAGTATTTGCATTAAGATTTGTAATTTGACCTATGGATCACCTTAGTAATTATATTTTATTACAGGACAAATTATGTGAAAATTGGTTATGCTACCTATATATGGAAAATACTTGTAACTTTGGTATTTTTTTTATGGGCTATTCTAATGGCTATTAGCAGGTATGAAATATTATTTTACATTAATTATAGGTCAACAATTAATGTTTACATTCCATTAAGGGTGTATTTGAAATATCATTCCGTTGAGCAAGTGCTTTGTGGAGCCATCGTTGGAATAATATTTGCTACGTTTTGGTTCGTAGTCACTCAATTTTTCTTTACACCTTTATACCAGAACATCGTAACGTGGTAAGTGATTGAAATGTTATTTTTTGTGGTTTATGGTGGATAGAAAAAAATGTGATTTTTACTATGCAGGAGAATTTCAGAATTTTTGCTGATACGTGATACAACTCTAATTCCTAATATATTATGGTTCGAATATACCAGTGCTCGACAAGAAGTTAGAACTAGGCGGTATAAATGTGGTGCACGGAAGTCTCAATAAATTGCATTTTTTCGACTTATTTTATGTTTGATTTGTATATTTTTTGTTTTCGTTTTCACTGCTACAGTGTACGTTGGTGTAATATTCATTTCATTTTCATCGCTAATAAATGATTTTTCTTTTATTTTTATATATTAATTGCGGTGGAAAATACGGAATTGCAGTTTCGTAAGTTTTTCAAAAAAACATGAAATTTTCTTACCATTATTTTGAAAAAACCAAGTTAAACGATGTTACCCGAGTGGTACCGAAAACGGCCGAATTGAGATATTGATAAATAATTTCTCTTATCTAATTTATTCGCTGTTATTTATGATTGAGATAGAAAACGATGATGTTCTTTGTGAAAAAACGTCGTATTACCATTAAATTGTTTTACTTTTAGCATGCGCGATTTTTTATTATTATTTTTGGTTCAGTCATTCTGTCGTAGAAATATGGCCGAATCTTCAGAAACTTACAAAAAAAACATATTTTTTATCACCGGTAACCAAGGTAAATTACAAGAAGTTAAAACAATACTCCAACCACATATAAATTACAACGTAAATATCTTCATTCACCTTATAATCGTAATTACTTTACATTAATTTTGCATTTGATTAGCTGGAACACATAGACTTAGATTTGAACGAATATCAAGGTGAAATGGATGATATCTGTATGAAAAAATGTAAAGCTGCTTACCTTATAATGAAGCAGGCTGTCATCGTTGAAGATTCTTCTTTGTGTTTTCACGCTTTGGGAGGACTACCCGGTATCGATATTTCGTTCTATCTGTCTATAATATATCTTTTGTATGACATAAATTATTTCAGGTCCCTATATAAAATGGTTCTTAGAGAAGATGGGTCTTGTTGGATTGAACCAATTATTAAGCGGTTTCACAGATAAAAACGCTACCGCTGTTTGTATTTTTGGGTTTGCCGATGAAATAGGAAATGTGACATTATTTCGAGGAGAAACCGAAGGACGCATCGTAATGCCACAAGGAGACCAAGGTTTCGGTTGGGATTCCATTTTTCAACCTAGCACTTCTAATCAAACTTTCGCCGAGATGTCGCCTGAAGATAAGAATCGGATATCACATCGTAACAAAGCACTTATAAAATTAAAGGATTATTTAAGCACGATAAATAAATAAATTTTATTGCAAAAATACAAATTCCAGTGTATAAAGAATAATTAACTACGTGGAGAAAGTTACTAATTAAAATTACAAATACGCGGAGCGTTAACTAGAAAAATTCAATGTTAATATCAGATTAAAAAACGAAGAAGGGAGGAATAACGCGATAAAGAATCAAGATGAAATAAAATTCAAACATCTGAGATCATCGCCGATGGTAACTCGATGAACTTTGCATGAAGGAATGAAATAATAAATGTAATGCCATTAAGCCACACGAGATCAATTCGCGAAAGGGAAATAAAAAAAGCGTGAATTCATCGGAGCTTTTTCCGTTCCAGCGATATTAATACATCTGTGATTTATAACTGTAAACAAATCCGTTATTAATTAGTATAAACGAAATACTCGTGTATTTGTAATCAACTCACCTCTTCAGCGACTAAACTTAATTCCGCTATGTCAGCAGTTTCGTAATCGGTGATGACGTTAGTTCGTTGTTGTTTAGGTCTTTCGTTAACAATGACAAATGATTCCGAAGACGAATCTTTGTTCTGTTGATAATCACTCGATTGACCAGAACTACATAAGCTGATATAAGCAAAAATTTCATGCATTACTACAAATTCGCTATTACTATCAATATTCCCAAGTATAGTATTCGCTAAACTACAATTCATTCCTATTTTTATACACATCAAATGTCTACAATGTGTATTGTCATCATTTGTAATACATTGTTTTTAGTTCAAATCCTACAACATGCCATTTCTAATTATCTAAAAAGCTAAACCTAAACTTTGGGTCTACAAGTTCTCACGAAAGCTGTTCAATTCGACTTCTTACAATACTTCATCGTTACTTACTTCAATTAAATATTTATCAAATGTTCGATATTTCGTAATAATTAATTCGTTCTGAGACTTGAGTACACATTTTATCAAAACGTAAACGATTGAAAGATGAAGATGAAATAATCTTTAGAAGAGAAAACATAATTTCACAACATAGCTTCAAGTAAGCCATAAAATAAATCAATTAACCTATTAGTTTTCTTCATGAAATCAATCATCGCACCAGAAATGATTAGATTATGTTAAAATTAAAAAAAATTACAACGAAAGGTTCATCCAACATTCAAACGAATTAGTACTTCATAATTCATATTTGTTTACCACAATTTCCACAAAAGTCATCAATCATTTTCGATTTTCTCGAATAACAGACAACTCCATCAATTCTTAATCATTTCCCAACATAAAACGCGTGAAACAGTTTGAATCATGAAAATTAAAACTCTGCGTGAAATTAAACAAATTTCGAGTGTAAAATTAATTAATACAAAAGCTTAATTACATTCAAGAAAATACCTCCGATTTATCTCAAGGCTGTTTTTCAATAGAAAATTTCCGAAATTCGAAACCCTCCGCCATTTTGTTTTTGTACATAAACGTTAATTTATCGCGGTTTCGCAAACCCTTGAAATTCGTTATTCGGTATTTTACAACAAATGAGGAACTTCGACGATAATTAGGCTTCATTTGAAGAAAAGAACGTAAAAAAAAACGTCATAACATGGAACTTAATTTTTTAGATAATTTCGCGATTATAAATCTGCTTCATTTGGTTTGTAAATGAGGATTACGAATAATTAGATGAAAAATAATTGGATTAAACTATAGTCAACTTTGTGCAATCGTGAAATGAAAAGGAACTCTCATGGTTTACGAGTTCCGCTATCGATAAGATTTCATTGACGTAAATCAGCGACATTTTTATGGACAATTTCGTAGATTAATTCGACGTATATTTCTCAAAGTCGCGTAATTACGAATAAATAAAAATCCAATTAATTTTCAGCAATATTATATGTTAATAACAAATGAAAAATAACAACATAACATACAAAAATGATAAAAATCGAAAATCGGCTAAATTGCTAATGAACTTGGATAAATTATAAAGCTAAAACACGTCGATTATCTCGCAACAAGATTTCATTTAAAATATAGATTTCAACGAAACCAACGCTACTTCAAAAGCGTAACAAATCGTCAGCTGGTATTTGAATTCAGCTTTTCAACAATATGGTAACACGATGATATTTTAGAGCGAATAAAAATGAAAAAAAAACAACAGACGCGTAAAATTTGAAACGAATTT
Organism: Maconellicoccus hirsutus; assembly: GCA_003261595.1. Taxonomy (NCBI): domain Eukaryota; kingdom Metazoa; phylum Arthropoda; class Insecta; order Hemiptera; family Pseudococcidae; genus Maconellicoccus; species Maconellicoccus hirsutus. The sequence continues at coordinate 86,006 of QBDW01005277.1, read as the reverse complement.
CGCTAAAAGGAAAGAAGTAACGATTTATCTAATCCAAAAACGATTAAAGCTATCAAAGGCAACCTAGAATGATTAAAAATTGACCTAACTAACTGAAATTTGCATTAAAGAGACATAAAGACCTATATTAAAGGTATATCAACAATGGCATGCGAAGATAAATCAATTTCTTCGCTAAAAACTCTAGTTATCGGTTTATAATCTCCAGAGCTGCATGAAACAAGGCGTATTGACGTTATATCTGAAGCGTGATAATTATCAATACATCGCTTGAATACTTACTCCGATAATTCTTTCTGAAGTTCTTGCATTCTTTGATGGCATTCGGCGTAATATCGCGCTTGGCAATTAACGAATTCGTGTAAACAACGTAAATGAGCAGAATGAGAGCTACTGACTCCTTCGAGGAGTAATTTCGTGATTTCGGCTTGTCGATCGAATTCCGATTGGGCTATGCGTAAATCGCGTTCGGCCTTTAAATATTAATTTCAGTTAAAATCGACGCTTCGATTTGACATTATTTATACGACTACTTCAACAAAGAATAATTATTATGATATACCTCTTGTAACACCATTTCTGGTGTAATACCGTCCTTCTGTTGGCGTGTAATTAAAAATTAAATAAGATACGAGTTATACCATTACCTAGGTGAATGAAATAATCGATATACTAACGTTAGCCGGAGTTCCGAGCATGTTGCGAGCTTTACGGACACGATTCTTACAAGCGTCCAAATCGAGTCTGGAAATAATGAAGAAATAAAATAGCGAACTTGAAAATCGAATAAAACTAAGTAATTACCGTTTCGTTTCAAGAATACTTCGTTCTTTACTAATCGTTTTCATTTCACCGTCGAGAAATTTATGCAATGGGCCGACAAAACTTTGATTAGCAGAATTGATAAATTCTCTTTCAATACTTCCAAGCCTTTGTTCGCATTGACCAACTTTAATTAAAGCACTTCCTGAGAGAAAAATTGAAAACATATATATACGCCATATTTCTCTCAATTTATATGATCTTTACCGTAAGACGTTCCAGGTCCGAATTCATTTCCAGCGTCGATCATATCAATTCCAAGATATTCCAGGGTGCTTAATCGATTTGGTCTCTTTTTGTCTATTTTCTCGAATAAGTAATCTTCCACTCGGTTTCCTAATTACATGAGATTATGAGTTTATGAATAAAACCACCTTAAAAAGGAAATTGAATTTACCTGGATTTGGCGTAAGGACTGCTTCGGTGTTGCCGACTATCCTTTCCGTCCATCTTTTGGTTACATCCGCACGTTCAGCTAAATTTTCAAAATGCGCGTCGAGTTCGGTTTTTTCAGAAGTTCCAAGTTTTTCTTCGGTCAACTAAAGAAAACACTTGTGAAAAATTTTCCCTTATCCTAAACAAACATATTCTTTACCTGGACAACTCGACTAATAGCGGTTCCAGCATCTTTAACCAACTTTTTCACATTAAAATCCATATTTGACGAGTCACTAAAATCTATAAAATTGAACGCAATTATAACACTTGTGAACTAAATCACACATTTTTTAACGTACGTCAAGAAGGACGTTTGATGGATTCAGTGGTCATAAAAATGCACGATTTTATTATAGGATTAATGTAGTTTCATTTATGAACTCGTTAATACTTACTTCGTTACGCATAAATGAAGATTAGGTATTAGTTTTAGTTAATTTTTAGAAGTATTCTCAAGAAAATTCTCACTTTTCGCTGATAACAAGTTTTTATTTGGATGAGTAATTCGTGAGAAAGAAGGGGTAAAGTTTATTCTGTCAAGTTGGCCAATTATAAAAGCTCTGAATTGAAATTAATTTATGAATAATTTTGTAGTTAAACGTATATTAGAAGCTTTAAAAAAGTCCCTTGGTCAAATTTTACAACTTTTAAGAAGAAATTAAACGTAAATTTCGAGAAAATTAATTTATTCGTGAGTTATGTAATGCATAATAGAATCTTGCTTTCTGATTGGTTCATTGAAAATTTCCTCAAATCTGATTGGCCGCAATGATAAAACGTAATAAATTGTCATGAACTGCATATCGAATTGTTATCACCTCGAAAAAATTTTTTTCTTGTTATTCTTTCAAATTCGGAATTAAAAATAGGTGGAAAGCGGTTAAAAGTTCGAATTAAGTCGTAATAAGTGTGAATATTTTTCTTGGTAATGGAACCATGTCACCCGACAATATTAACTTCGCGTTTCTTTGTTTATATTAACGAAATGAGTATTCGTCATTTTTGACCTGTTTCAAATTCCAACGTTAGACGTTTTTCGATCCGTCACGAAAATTTCGTATTCGTTTTGTAGCGTAACAATTGAGTAAACAGTTTTTAATTTATTTATTGTATAATATGTTTACGTGTTGAATTACCGCATTATGGAAGATGAACTAGAGGATAAATTGATTTATCAAACGTTTATTTCGCATTCTAAACTATTGACTAAATTTATCATGGGTTTTTCCGTCAACTCCACGTATCTAAGTTATACTTGGAGGATGATCAGAGTTTATATCTTGAAACCTGAGATTTTAATATTCAGTATATTGGTATTATTGGTAATCGCGTATTTGCAAAATGTCGACATCAGATCGCAATCGTTTTTCAAAAAAATCGGCCTCTCGATCGGTGACTCGAGTTTTAAAAATATTCAACTACAGTCACGCAACGACAACTCCAGTTGGGAGTATAAAGCTGGAAACGTAGCGGTTTTTGCTGTCCAAGGTAGAAGGCCACATATGGAAGATAGATTCGTTATCAATGAAAATATCAAAAATACCGGAGTATCGTTATTCGCTGTTTTTGACGGTCACGGTGGTGATGTAAGTTTTATGCGAATACGCGTACTTTTATTTTAACTCATTTTACGATGTATTCGTATCGGTTATAGTTTGCGGCCGAATATGCAGCCAAGAATTTGATAGAAGCGTTGAAAAATCGAGTAATAGATATTAAAACCATAATCAAAGAAGGTCGATTAAAAGAAGATCAATATTCATTCACCAAAGTACCTAATAAACCGATTGCAGAAGAGAAGTCTAAACCGGAAAAGAAACCAAAGAAGATGTTGTCTTATGCAGATGACATGAAGAAATCAAATACCGATATTAAAAACGTTGATAATGATTTATTAGAAAAATTGGAGAAATTTTTACCAATAACTAAAGAAATTAAATTGACCAAAGTAAATGATACCGTTACCACTGTAGATTCATTTAGTTACTTGGAAAACAACGGTAGTATTAATTATAATAAACTTTTAACCGATGAAGTATTAGCTACCGACAAATTACTCGTTGAATCTGCTAAAAAGAACCTTGATATCGCTGGTGAGAGTCAATTTTTTTATTATGTTTTATCTAGTTCAAAATAAGCTCTTAATTCGTTTATCTTTCATCAGGAACAACCGCGTTGATAGCTTTGATAGAAAAGAAACGATTAATCGTTGCAAACGTCGGAGATTCACGTGGTGTGATGTGTGATAGTAAAGGAAACGCAATTCCTTTATCATTTGATCATAAACCTCAGCAAGTAAATATCGTAATTAATTTATTTATCATTTTTTAAATTAAAATTACGAATCATGTTACGAATGAAATGAAACTCATTGTTCGGCGGTAATCGATCCGGCGTTTCACGAACATTCCCGAGTTATCGGGTTCCAAATTTTAATCAAATTTTTGAACAATATTTTGTTTAATTCTACATTCCAAGCAATTACGATACCAAAAACGATATTCATCAATAATTAAATGTTTCTAGATGCGCGAGAAAAAGAGAATTGAAGGAGCTGGTGGTTTTATTGCATTCAACGGAGTCTGGCGAGTAGCTGGTATATTGGCCACATCGCGAGCCCTCGGAGATTACCCTTTAAAAGATCGTAAGTTGGTGATAGCTGATCCAGACATATTAACATTTGATTTATCAAACCACAGACCTCAGTTTTTAATTTTTGCTTCGGATGGCCTATGGGATATGTTTACTAACGAAGAAGCTGTTGCTTTTGTAAAAGAAAGGCTGAACGAGCCACTATACGGAGCTAAAAGTATTACGTTACAAGCCTATTATAAAGGATCATTAGATAACATAACCGTACTTATAATTAATTTATCGCAACATAATTGGACAGACGATGATTTAGATGTTATCAACGATTCCTAAACGAATTCGATAATATGCGCGGGTTTTTCGCGTCGTGTGAATAAAATCACACCGGTTGCAGAAAATAATCAACTTTCGTACTCGTTCATGTTTTTAATTGTTTTTCTGCCTTTCAACGACTCGTTTTACCAGATTTATATTTATGTTGCTGATTTACGTAATCCAACTTATTACCTTGTAGTATTCAACGCGTATTGTCTTTTTTTTTCGGATTAAGGTCGAAAAGTCGATCTTGAAAGTTTCGGTACTCAACTTTGTCAGTATTACGGAGAGTATTTAGATTCGTAACAATTTGCGTTAGATCTCGCATTAATAGAATTTATTCTAAGCACAATTTTCATATTCGTTATATCCTCAGTTTTTGGTAGTTTTTTTTAAAATTCAGTTCCTTTATGTAATTTAATCCACGGAGTGTTTAACGTTTCTCAATTCGGATGAGTTTCATGTATCGTCATGGTAATATTCGTATTTGAAAATTTTAAATTACGTAATTTTTGTTAACTCTATAATAAGGTTGTGCATGTGATGCAATAAATGTTTGTTTTAAATTGCGTTATTTTGAAAAATATATTATTCGATATTTTAGTAATTTCTTGATTACAACAATTTCTCTTTCAAAATAATTGAACTCGGATTCGATGAAAACAATACGGATATAAGAGTTCAATCTCTTATATCAAATTTGAATATGAAACACATTAACAAGAGTGAAGACATTTAATATAAAAATTACATTAACATCTCGGATATTAAAATTAAACGTTCGTTTTCTGCGACTGAGCTTTCCTGATAGCCAATAGAAGATTACTCAATTCTTCACGCTTCCTCTTAGCACGTAAATGTGTTCCCAACTGAAATCAAATAGTGCAATTGATATCAACCAAAAACACAATCAGATAAAAATTAAATCGTACGTACTCGTCTTTTCAAAAATTTAAGGGCTCTTTTATCCTTGGATACTTTAAGCAATTCCATGGCTCTCTTTTCAAAAGGAGCATTACCAACTACTTCTCTGATCAAGTCACGAATAAGTTTAGCATGTTTGGTTTGATGCTATAAAAAGAAATACAGAAGTTAGGTGCCACATACTGGAATATTCAGTAGTCGTTTCGTCAAGTGACTTACTCCTTTCAAATGCGATGGTTTAATCTTCTTTTTCTTGTTTTCTAAGGTAGGTTTGATAGCTCGTATTTTGGTCGTTTGATGGCCTTTTCTAAGACCGACCGCTAATTCGTAGCGAGGTGCCATCACTCCTAAAACATATTCAAAATGTAAGCGTGAATTTGACGGATGCATCAAGGATCACCAGGATCAAACTGTATGCACCGATGTGTCTGCTCAGTAATACGTAAATAATTGCATCAAATGCGCCCAGAAAGACTTGAAATACTTTGAAAAAGAATAATTATTATATATAATGTATAACTTACCTAAAATTAATTAATTTTCACGTTTACCATTCGGAAAACTCGGATAACGTGCAAAATTTTTTTATTTTACCAGCACAACAGTAGAAATCAAACACACATGTTGAAAAGGTCCCAAGAATTTACTAAATTTTGGGCTTTGCTGTCTGGACAAACAACCTGACATTGTTTCAATAATTGAAATCAAATTTCATTTATTTTATTTACAACAATTTCCCGTTTTTATGCTTGTTTGCCATTAAAATAACTTATAAATATTACTAAAAAAAATATAAAAAGTAATTAAACTTCGTCTGCGAAGTTAAAAATCTCGAAAAAGTTTTAAAAATTAAAAACGTAAGATTTATTTAAAATTTTTGGAATTTTTCTAAAAGCGACATTCATTCGAATGTTTGGAAGCAAATTTTAAAAACATACCTCACGCGTTGTGTCTATGACGTGTTAAAATTGATAAAAACAATTTTTTTTTCCTATTTATTTTTAGTTTTATTAGTAATTTTGGCTTTAATTAGATTTATTTAGAGCTTAGTTTTTAAGAATTTAGTGAAATTAGAACGATGTAATGCGGCTGCTACGAAATGAGTAATTATTCCGGTTATATTTGCATACACTAACCAGCTTAGGTACATCACATAACTGTAAATAATTAACACAGCTAATCAAACTAGGATAGCAGCAGATTTCACCGTTTTAGTGATTTTTTCAACAAGATATTTATTCCGTAGATGTCTCCACATTGGATACCAATGCGGTGGAACATTCTAAGCATGATTTACACGCTCAGTCATTCACCTTAACAACGAAAATGTCAACAGTACGTCATCTTGTTACCCTTGAGATTAACTCGCAATTGTACGACGAATGGCTAAGTATATCTCTTTTGTTTTAGGGTACCAACAACGAAGTATGGTATGGTCAAATTGGCGACATATCTTTTAAAACAGAAGATATTCCGTTGGTTGCTTTGATAATTACCAGCATCGTTCTAATTTTACTTCTATTGGTGGCATTTTTCTTATGGAAATGTTGCATTTCAAATGAAAAAGAAAAAACTCGTGGTAATATACTTGTTTTTGATGTACTGAATGAAATGCTATAATTAATTCTTGGCGTATTTGCAGAAGCCATAAATATAGAAACGATCGCTAAAAATGTCTCTGCCAATCCAAAGTACGTAAATTATCGACGTATTTTTTCTAACAATCGTACATTGCAATGATTTCTTTTGTGTAGTTATTCTTCGTCATTTACGGATTTAAAAAATCCCCAATGCACGAGCCGAGTTATAGAACTAATTCCGGAGCACGACGCGCCAATATGTTGGCTCTATAAGAATCATGAATTCGTTCAAGTGCCATATGGAAGCACAGGAGATACTCAGCACTGCTCCGTCGTAAGTTTCTAGTATTATCATTTTTGTGAACGATAGAATTACTTGGTCTTGTCATTTTTAGGGCAATACCGAAATAATTGCTCGACCAATGAGACCTCGTAGTCATCCTGTTGTACCGCCATCTATTACTAGTCTCGATGATTATTCTTTGCCTCAGATATCGCAATTTTGCGCGCATCCGTGTCAGTACGCATCGAATAATAGTAAGTGTCCGAGTCATTACATGAATTTCTGTCTTTTGGTTACCTAATTTTATGTTACGTAGTTCTAGAAGATTGTTGCGACGAACGTTTCAATGCAAATAATTTCAAAACGCGTAGCTTACCATCTTGCGTGCGCCACAAGAAAAACAAACCGATGCCTTGCGACAGCACAGCCGACATTTACGATAAAGTGAATTTTAGTAAAAAACGTAAAAATCGGATGCGCAACGATGAAGCCGCCATTATCGCATTGAGTAAATCACGAAGTCAATTTTTCAACAAAGATACAGATACGTTAGTCGATAACGAAGCTGTGATCGTGTACGATGAACGGACTGCCCTTTGAGTATAGCCAAAGTGATAACCTTATCAGGGTATATAACGGAATGACAATTATTTTTCTTAACTCCCCAGCACTGAATTTTTTCTTCAAATTACCCAGTTACCAAGTTTTACTTTTCGACTACTTCTATTTTAATTTCCTTATTTATTTTTCAATCACTCTCACGTCATATCGGTCGTAAAACGAGTTTAAAAAATGTACTTATTTAGTCATTAGTATCGTAAGATTTTTATTTTCCTCAACGGTGTGTTTACTTTAGTATTTTTTAAATCAACTTTCAAATATTTACACGCATTTTATACTATCGGTAATTTTTTTCGATATTTTATTTTTTGCGTATTGCTTTACGAGCAATTTTTGTAGCAGTATTGATAACTTTAAGTTTATGGGTTTTATAAGTGGATTTTTCGTTTTTTGTTTTTAATAAATTTATTTTTTGAGTATTTTGTATTACCTTTCAGACTGTAGTTTCCCTATAGCCAAATTTATAAGTCGAACGTTGTAAAACAAAATTGCTAAATTATTATTCCTGAGAAATTTTCGAGATCGAAATTCAATCGAACACCAGGTGCAAGATAGAGCAAAACTAATGGCGGCAGTCGATTCCGCGGGGTCGATAATTTAAAATTTGACACTTCACGCGCCTTCATAGTCCTTCTGTAGTCCAAGAAAAATTTATTTCGTAAGCGTAATTCGAAGTCCGCCATCTTTGAAACGGCGGCACTTTTTTTTAAATTTTCAACAAATTTCAGATTTGGCGGTCGAGAGTGGTATCAATCTCGTAAGTTTTTTCCCACGATCCCAAATCCGTTTGAATTTTTTCAAAATATTCACGCAATCAACTATCAAGAGTAATTAACGTTAATTTTTGAAATTGAAGTAAACAAGCTTTTAACAATAGAAAACAGTGTGACCTTCATATCAGTGAAAAGTCGTAATTTTTGGAATTTTATCTTGGGGCATCTAAGGCTAATTATGGTAAATGAAGGGTGGTTTAGGGGGGTTTCAACGCCGCCAAATCGAATGCTATAGTTAGTTTTTCGTTACGATCATTATTATTCGAGATATCGCGAATAAGTTTTACGTCAGCAAATTCGCAATATCTCAAAAAGTACTGATCGAAACGAAAAACTAATTACTTCATTTGATTTGGCGTCTCCGAAAACCCCCCAAACCACCCTTCATTCACCATAGTTAGCTCTAGGAGCCGTGGAAAAAAATTCCAAAAATTACGACTTTTCACTGATATGAAGGTCACACTGTTTTCTATTGTTACGAAGCTGTTATCAGTAACTTCAACAATTAGTGTTAATTACTCTTGAATGCGTGAATATTTTGGTAAAATTCGACTATATTTGCAATCGTGGGAACGAGCTGAAGAGATTAATACCACTCACGACCCCAAAATTTAAAATTTTTTTCAAAATTTTCGATTTTGAACAACCCGAAAAAAGATGGCGACTGTCAAATCAACACTACGATTACGAAATTCGATCTTTGTTTTGTTTATCAAGCACCGAGTTCAGGAATTATCCGATAGGCAGCGCTCTAATATTTCTCAATGGATCCAATACGTAGACGTGTTTCGTGAATACGTAATTAGGTGAAAAAACCGTGACGGAACGGCATTTTCGCCTAATTACGTATTCACGAAACGCTTGCTACTTTTAATTGATTTATTTTGGGCCCCACAAGACCGACCGAGATGTGTGAGGAGTCAAAATATGGGTTTTCGGACCCGTAGAATCGATTGTCACCATTAGTTTTCTCTTAGCACGTACGGACTATCCGGTAGAATTCCGATCTCGACTTTTTCTGCAGTATGATGTGTTTTTGAGGTCGCATTCGTGATCAGCTACCTTAATTTAGTAAATTGGGAAATTTTCTGAGGATTTATGCCGGTTAGAACGGCGGTAATTAATTAATTACGTTTTTGCACGTGTATTTCGTTTATATTGAATCCTGAAGAGCTACGAGGGCTCATGAATAGTCAAATTACAGGTATCAACCCCATGGAATCGATTGCTGTCATCAGTTTCACTCTGTCTTTTACCGTTAATAATAACAAAGCAATAATACTCAAGATATTCGCATTTTCGAATAGAATGAAATATCTCATAACGATTTTTTTTATTACGCATTGAATTTAAAATACAAATACAAAACATTACAAATTCTCTTCATACGGACATTTCAAAAACCACGAAATAACGAGTAAAGTTCAAGTACTTCGATACAGACATAATCAAGTTTGGGATAACATCTCAAAACAGGAATCCGAACATAAAAACAACTTTAAGAATACCCCACAAATCATACTAATTTCTTCTTCTTCTGACTCTGGAAATTCTCCAGGCGTTCGGTTCTTCGTATTTATTATACAAAGGCTCCAGGCGTTGGTTTTTCTTGAATTTACTCAATTTGGTAGGATCACTGAAACGGAAAAACGCCGGTGCAAATTCCACCAGCCATTTAGGATCGATGGCGGTCACTTCGTGCATGTACTCTTTGGTCGTTTGGATAACTTCGTGATAGACAACCCTGCAATGCGAGAAAAAAACGTTGAAAAAGGATGACTTGAATACGCACTAGGGATGAAAAATGTTCACCATTCGGGTTGCCTGTTGAAAAGCGCTGAGCTAGGATGAATGTACACGACTTGGCTATCAACTAACGTCCGATATCCTTCTTGGGGATCTTTTTTGGCGGCGTTGCGAAAGAAACCCGAACAAATGGCTTTCTGTATCAATACGGTATTCTTTTCGGCAGGAACTATGTCTAATTTATGCCTAAAAAATCACGTAAAATGTGGAGTACTATTTCGACGGGGGCGAATTAACGTGTGATATCGAATTTACCTATCCATTATTCCTAATAATTGTTTCCTAACGTCTTGGGCACGTTTGAGGGTTCTAATTTGGACGAAATTCTCGTAACACCAAGCATTACTGTATTTATTATTTTTCCACGAGTTAAATACCGCTAATAACGTTAAATGGTCGCCTTCGACTTGATTAAACTTGGCTTTTTTCGCATCGGCTAACGCTTGTTTATCTTTAGGTCTGTAAAATTACATCGTGATAGGATTATAGTTATAATACATGTATATCAAATTACCAAAGGCTGGTTTACCTATAAAATACATTTTGTACAGAAAGCATCGATACGATGGTTAAAACTTCATCCGAGCATTGCAGATTCAACGACATGATCAACATTTTCGCCAAATTCGGCTCCAACGGGAATTCCGCCATCTGCGGGGCAACATCAAATTAACGAACGTTCTGATAATCTCTAAATCATACATACCCTACGTCCGAGACGAGTCAGCAATCCTTCGTTATCTAACGCACTCAACGAATGCAACTGCCCCAACGCTTCGATTAAACTGTCCACCGGAGGAGCATCCATGAAGTCGAAATTCAACAGATCATTTATACCCATGGTCTTCAATTGCAACACCTTGAATTTCAAAACCACGTGAAAATCACCACCAAACACAAAACCACAATGAAATCGCTTACAGTCGTCGCTAAATTAGTTCTTTGTATTTCAGGCACCGGAGTAGGTAACATTTCATCTCGATAGGCTCGTTCCGTATACAACCGGTAGCATTTACCTGGACCAGTACGTCCAGCACGACCGGCTCGTTGTTTCGCTTGAGCCTGCGAAATCGGCGTCACCACCAAAGAATCCATGCCGCTTTTTGAATTGTATACTTTCTGCTTGACGAAACCCGGATCTACGACGTAAAATATTCCATCGATGGTTAGCGACGTTTCGGCGATATTTGTCGCGATTACGACCTATACGAAAAAAACGAGTCAATTTATAAATTCATAATTGTGTGGTACAGGGATGACGCGAGGGGCAGATAGAACCCAAATTCGAAATTGAACTGAACCTGCATTATCGAAAAAAATCATCTCGAGATCTTTAACGTCAAAGCTTCATCGATATAAAAAAATTAGTTTGATTTTTGACGAGAATTTTTCAATACGTAGAATTATAAAATTAACGTCAAATTCTTGAAATGAATTTTTCGACAATTAAAACCTGTTGAAAATTAATTTGCATTTTGGACAGTACTCTGTAAATCCAAATTTACCAATTTTCAGTCAATATGCAACCCCCGGAAAAATAAACTCGTCGAAAATTCAATAACCACGAATATCTGAAAATTTGGCAAATGTCGTATGATCTTTCAAACATTTTTCAGTTCGATAACGATTCATCTAAACTTGCTACATGCGTTAGATTAAAATGAACCCACAATTACCCACTTTTCTCGATCCGGGAGGAGCAGCTTCAAAAATACGAGTCTGCATTTCGCTAGGCAACGCCGAATACACAGGTAGAATAATCAAATCGGGGACATCGGGTCCGAGCTTCTTCATTCGTTCGTATAGAATCTCACAAGCGGTATCAATTTCTTCTTGACCTATTCGTATTAATAGCAAAATTAATCTCGACATTTTCGAGACTCATTTTTGGGCACCACAAATGAGAAACAAAATCGAACCAGTCAAAAACAGTAAAATATCTCCAGGCGGTTCTCTCAAATGAATTTGCATAACGGTAATCAAAGCAGCATCCAAATAATCCGTCTCCGGCTCTTTCGTGTACAACACATCGACCGGAAACGTACGTCCGGGTATCGTGAAAATCGGAGCTTTGTTGAAATATTGAGAAAATTTCATAGAATCCAACGTAGCCGAGGTCACGATCAATTTCAATTCGGGTCTTCTTTCTACAGCTTGTTTGAGCAATCCTAAAAAAATACAAATAAAATCATAACCCCGATTGAAACAAATTCCTCTTTCGTTTCTTTTCTAAAACCCAAACCACAAATACCAACCGAACAAAACATCAGTGTGGATAGTCCGTTCGTGAGCTTCGTCCAACATGATAACAGCATAATTCGATAAATCCAAATCTACCAAACACTCTCGCAACAACATACCGTCTGTCATGTACCTGAGAAAAATTCAACGTTGAAATTCGTCCACATATCTCATAAATCTATATACCGTACTCACTTAATCACAGTCTCCGAACTGGTGCAATCTTCGAAACGAATAGTATAACCGACCTCTTGACCTAACCGACAACCGAATTCTTCGGCTACTCTTTTTGCCACCGACATCGCAGCCACTCTTCTCGGCTGGGTACATCCGATTTTACCTCTCGATGTGAATCCAGCTTCGGCCAAGTATTGCGTTATTTGAGTCGTCTTACCGGATCCAGTTTCACCGATGACGATCAACGTTTGGTTTTCATTTACCGCCTAATTATAAAATATCTCGTTGAGGCAACGTTCTGCGACGAATCGACTAAAAAACTTACTTTGATGAGTTCTTCTCTGAGTTTATAAATAGGCAGACCTTGTCTTTGTTCTAAAATAGTGAGATTGGTTTTCTTCCCGAATGAACTTTTTTTACCGCCGATGACGTGTTTTTTCCATTCAGGAATATCCTGGGAGCTAATCCCGATACCTCGACTTGTACCAATTGTGTTTTTATTTTCGACTACGAAAATACAGATATTAGATAAATTGACAAATATTTACGAAAAATCAATGGAATATTTACGATCGGGTAAAGGATCGATCCAATTTTTATTATTATTTGTCGGAGCTGAATCTACTTCTTGTTCACGAGCGAGCATTTTCTGTTCCCTTCGTTCTTTAGCAAGAGCACTTTGCATCATGGCGGCTTGAGCCAAAGACCCGTCTGGATTTTTGACGATTCGAACCTATTACGAATAAATCGCTATATCGCATCCGTAGCGTGAATAAGAAAAAGAAAAAAATACGTACCGGGCTTAATTCGTGAATATTACGACCATGTCCGTTCAAAAACGGCGGCTCTTCTTCGACTATCTCAATTTCGACATCTTCCTCGTCACTTTCTTCTTTTGGTAAAATACCCGTGACTTCGTCGAAATCGGGTAATTCGCTTTTATCGATACAGTTCGCAGCCAACATCTGAAATCGCATCGAAAACCACGATAATTTTGTATAATTCGAAAACAAAACAACGTAATCAAAATCTTACTTGTTTCAATTCCCATTTCTCCGGAGACGAAATACGTTTAACTTTTTTCACATTACTTTTATGTTCATCACCGGGCAACTCGAGCTGATGCCTTTCAAACGTCCTAACACGACTTTGATCAGGAGACGGATTCCGTCTAGCGTTCCTCATCGAGCTCTCTTCGTTAAACCTACCGCGTTGATTCCTTTCGGGGCTTCGTCTCCTATCATTACTTCTACTTCGCCTTCTATCGTTACTTCGACTTCTTCTTCTATCGTTTCTCTTGAAACGATCGCGACTTCGGCGACGATCTCTTCTGTCATAACTTCTACTGCGATGTCTACGCTCCGGAGATCGACTGTTTCGTCTACGGCTTCGGTTCATACTCCGAGAACGTCTTCTTTCTCGGCTTCTACTACGTTTCCGTCTACTGTGCGGGCTCCTACTGCGTCTTTTCGACTTATCTCGATCGTCTTTCTTCTTCTCAGGGGTAACGCTACGATTACGATCTTTCTGATTTGATAGTTTACTAGAAAGTGGACTTAGTTCTTTAGGTTTTTCCTCATTCTCATCGGGTTTCGATTCCAATTTCGAAATTTTAGGTTTCATGTGTTGTATAATACGTAGTAAATTAGCGATGAAGGAATCCTGCCGTTGGAAGTAAATTAGTATTATTCGAATTGCGGCGCTTAGCATAACATACTTACGGAAAATTCGGCCCCATTTTCCAAGAGAACCGATTTAAATTTCTCAAAGGAGTCGCAGTCCTTGGACAGATGTATTATATATCGAGCTAGTAATACACAAGTTTTGGGTTAAATTCGCAAGTATTTTGTACGTATATTTAATAAAATGATCGACGAACTTACCTAAATCTCGATCATTCAAGTCGTAGTGGTTTTGCAATTCCACGCAGACCTTCGACACCAAAGAGAGATATTCTAGTTTCGCGATATCGTCCATGATCACGGCAAATTCATCACATAAAATTATTAATTCGTAATGAACGATTAAACGCTCAAAAACCAGGAAAATTAATTAAATTTGTTAATTTTCCATTTTTTTAAGCGAAAGAAAAATGAATGATAAACAAAATGGCGCTTTTACACAAAGCTAGGCCGTGTTTTCGCAAAATGCGCATAATAGTTTTGAAAAAAGTCGCTAGGGGCGCTATAGTCGAATCAAACGATTTTTTTATTTTACGTATGAATTTCACAATTCCATCTCGAATTTCAACCACCGCTTGCTGATTTTTTTCAATTGCCTCTAAAATCGTTTCATTTCGCATAACGTTACAGCAATTTTTTTTGGAAAAAGTGAGTTTCATTTTCTATTTCGTTCCACTACCCCTATTTCAAAATTGTCTTCAGGACTTGTTTTCAGCTCAGAAAAAATTTTAATTAACAAAATTCCAACGGCAACAAAAAGTGGATGTAATAGTCTGGTTCAGCCCCTCCTCCCTCTCACCCATAATAACAATGTTTGGAAAGTTGATGAATAATTAATTTCAAATTTCTTCTACTGCCTCTCAACTTCATAATTAATTTCAGCTTCACTCTCAATCGATTTAAAAAAATATATACGAATTACCACACATTTATTAATAACGAGAATCGTGTACAAATCAACATTAATATCTTTTACACCGTGCTAACACTATCATCTCTGATATTCACTTTATCCAACTTCATCCCCTAAAATAATATTGCATATAATATCGCTTTATACATTGCTACATAGATTTTCCCCCTCCCCTAAGAAATAAACATTTTACTGTAAAATTTGATGAAAATAACTAAAAAAGAAAATCGTATCCGGAATGTTATAATGAAACAGGTAAAACATTACATCGTATATTAACAACGACTTTTTTATCCATTCGAGACGACAATATATAAAAACAAATTCTTATATAAGACAAAAAGAGGTAATAAATAAATAAATAGTTCTTTAAAAGCATCCTCCGGTGATATACATAAATTTCATGTTAAATAAAAGAAAGAAAGAGAAAGAGAAAAATACGAACTTAAATAATGTTAAATCTAAATAATCTTTTTAATTACACTATATTTATGTATATTTGTAAAAAAAAAAATGATTCTTCGATTCGTTACGTTTTTTATATAAATTCATTTTAAAAAAAGATTGGTTTAATGACGTTAATTATTTTTCGCACGTTAGAATACTTGTTAAATGATATCGCCTTCGATGAATTCCAACATTAATGAGTCGTTAAGTAAAAAAAAATTTCGCGTCGTTGGCTCATAGACGCCTCTAAGAGATTTAAGGAGCGAGGAGGGGAGGGGGGATAAGACAAATCTCTTAGATTTTCATTATAATAGGAACTCCGAGTCCGGGCCTGTAAAATTGAAATATCACACAAAAAAATAAAGTTGTAAGGTCGTAAAAGGACTACGATACGAGACGAAAAAGAAAAAAAAAGGGAAAAAAGTATTAACAATATGAAATAAAAATAATGCGTATAATTTGTCTAAGCGTTAATTTTTTCATCGCCGTTGGGTAACTGAGACGAACCAGTTTCGGTTTTCGCTTCCGAAGCGCATTTGGTGGCTTCTTCTTTACTAGGTTCTTGCGGAGGAGGCTGCGGTTTAGGTTTGGATAAAATCTTGGTGACCGTTTGTTCGAAATTATTCTTTTCGGTTTTTATCTGTTCGGAGCTAACGGGCGGATTTTGATAACGAGACGTGGCGTTCAATTTGTTACGCGTCTCTTCGACCCATTGCCAGGCGTAGTTCGTGGATTCCTGCACCTTTTCTATGTCGCTTTTCTCCAAATGCGCGTATTTCTCGTCACCGGCGTTGTACTGATCAAGGGCTTTCTGGGTTAGTTGCAAAATGGAGCCGAATTCTTCGAAAAGCGTGGGCTGCAGTTCGTACTCGATTTTACGCCTTTTGATGGGTTCACCGTTTTCGCGCAGATCTTTGAGCTTATCCGAGTACACTTGTCTTTGACAATCTTCGCCTTCTTCGTAAAGCCATTCTTCGATTTCGTCCAATTGTTTGCATAATCTTTCGCGATCCTTTTCCGGTATAAATGAAGCGAGCTCGTCGGCCGACGAGAGTTTACCGCGTAACTCGTACACGTATTCTTCGAGCGCATTACGAGCGTCGATTCTGTCACGTTCCTGACGATCGGACGATACCATTTTGCACTCGTTTTCGATAAGGTTGTTCAATTCGGTGGTGCTGTAGGCGCCGACGAGCTCCACTTTAACGGGCAAGTCGATGGTTTTGACTGTGGCGCGTTTCTTGCGTTCTTTCTTCTCGCCTTTCTCGTTTTTACCGGATTCGGTTTCAGTTTCTGGGGTCGCATTGGGAGCTGGCTCCGATGGTTGGTCTTCGGCCGGCGGCGGGCTAACGTCCATTGGTTCGGCTTGGTCGTCGACGTCGTGCTTCTCGGCTAGCGTCGCGTTTACGACGCTGAAGATACCGTTGATGTTGACGCGAGCTTTTACCTTGACTTTTTGACTTTGGCCTTCGGCGTCCGGTTTCACGTCGTTGACCAAGAATTTACCGATGTATTTGTTATTGTGCGCGTACACCGCGTTCAATATGAATGGTTCGCGACGATAGAAGGTTAAAATTTTGGAAAAAGGTATCGGATGGTTTTGCGGGAACACCTCGATTTGGCCGTCTTCGTTGGATGCTGGATCCCAGACGATTTTTATCGGGTAATTTTGTATATCGGTGATGCTAAAGTCACGCACTAGGATAGCCGGGCAAAGCATAGCGCATTGTAACGCGCATCCTCGAGCCACCGCTTCATCTTGATTCAACGTCGTGCTGGGCACTTTGCCGAATACGTTCTCGATGAGAGCTTTTATCGCAGGTACACGACTAGAACCGCCGACGATCTCGATGGAATGTATTTCTTCCTTTTTAAGCTTTGATTCTTGGAAACACCGCAGCATCGTGGCTTCGACACGTTCGAACAAGCCGGCGCATAGTTGCTCCATGTCGCTTCGTTTCATATCCGAATGCACGTCTTTGTCGTTCATGAAACATTCAATGTTCAAAGGTAATTTGGTCGAGTTGGCGGACATTTGTTTCTTGATTTTTTCCACCTCGCCGAGCAAACGTAAAAACGCGCGCGAATTTTTCGTCGGATCTATGTCGTACTTGGAGCGAAATTCTTGGCTGAAATGTTCCGCCAATATAATATCGATATCTCGACCACCGAGTTGTGGATCGGCGGCGGATGCTAGTATCTTCAGTTTGCCTCGATTAAAAGCGCAAGCGGATACTTGCAGAGACGTGTGACCGCAATCGACGAATATAACGTTACGAGGCGTTTCTTCGGGATTAGGTAAATCTTGCTTGTAGATACCGTACGTTAAAGCTGTGGCGGCTGTTTCGTTAAATATACGTAAAACTTTAAGACCGGCGATCGAGGCGGCGTCTAGTAGAGCTTGACGTTCGGCGTTATCAAAAAATGACGGAACGCTAATGACGCATTGATTAACTTCGCATTTCAATGCCGCTTCAGCGGTCTCTTTCAATTTCGTGAAAAACATGGCTGTTATTTGTTGAATCGAAAATATATGATCTTCGTCGAGGTAATGTACTTTGACACCGATAGTACCATCTTTTCGACGTATTATCTGATAAGGTAAGTAGCGTAATTCGTGTTCAATAGCCGGATCGTCGAAATTCTTACCTAATAAACGTTTGAAACCGAAGATGGTATTGCGAAGATTCGTAATCAATTGATTCTTACCAGCAACACCGATAATTCTGTTACGATTGCTGAAAGCCACGCAAGACGGAGTGGCTCGTAAACTGAAATCGTTACTTATTGTTTCAATACCTCCGGCTCGAGGTACAGCGATGTACGAAGCTTCGTTACCGAAATCAATACCGATTACAAACATCGAAGCCATTTCTACGGCTTTTTTTTATTCACCAACCGGAATACGAATTTAAAACGCTAACTTCAACTTACAATACCTTTATGTCGCGCAAACAAAAAAAACCGTTTCACGAATATTCCTTGCAGAGAAACTCAATAACGCTTGCAATCACGATACTTTATCGAATAAGACGATATATTTTAACTTATTCACCATTACCTTCGGTTTGGCTTACTAGAAACGTGCAAGAAAGTTCTAGAAGATCGTTTAAACAATATATTGCCATTGGTTACGGTCACAGTGTCGCCAATTTTCCACCAATGGTGAACATGAATTCACACATTTTTATTGGTCGAAAATTTTTTCGTTTGGTGTGGGCGCTTCTTTTGTTGCAGCATCAATTTTTTCACTGTATGATACGCAATTTTTTGAAATTTTTTACTCCAAATTGCGAATTTTGCGAGGAATTCGATAATTTTCCATCGTTTACAGTGTTGATCACCTCAGGAAATGAGAAATCTTCGGAATTTCGGCTATTCGTATTTCGTTCGGTCGTCCTTTGTCGTAAATTCGTAATTCTTAAAATTTTTATTAATTTTCTTACGAAAAATCCATTTTATGAAAATAATTTTAATTGAAGATGATTTTAAAATATTTCTGAACTTATTTTGAATAAATTTCATGTTAAACGCCGAAAACAGCAAAATGCGGTAATTTTGTTAAAAGAATGAGGCAGCACTGTGAAAACTGATAAAGGAGAAACGACGTTCATGTACATATGTTGGGCTTTGAGCGTTGAGGTTACTCTTACTCAGTTACTCTTATTTGGAATAGATTATAGTTATTTTATGGTGTTTAGTTAATTTTTGAAAATAAAATCAGCATCACGATGACTCCGAAACTTATGGTAAATATTTCGACTAAAGATACGAGTAATTTCAAAGCTTATCACTACAATCACTATTTCCAGGACGGCGAAGACGACGAGTTGCTGGACAGAGAAATACCATCATTTTCGCGTTTGAAAGAACCCATATGTTTAAAGTAACCTAACAAAGTCCCGTCAATTTGTCT
Organism: Maconellicoccus hirsutus; assembly: GCA_003261595.1. Classification (NCBI taxonomy): domain Eukaryota; kingdom Metazoa; phylum Arthropoda; class Insecta; order Hemiptera; family Pseudococcidae; genus Maconellicoccus; species Maconellicoccus hirsutus. Next base: position 66,476 of record QBDW01005277.1, on the reverse strand, counting down.
ATACGTATACACGCGGTACTAAAATTCACTAATTTTTTAGGGACATAATGACAAAATGCCCGGAATTCGCAATTACCGCGGATCCCGAATCTGATGCCACGGAAGAAACTGATATAACGGCAGCTTTCGAATTCGAAAGCCTCGAGCCGTACGTTTTGACGGAAAACTTGGAAGCGGATTCCGAAGATGAGGATGACAACCCTGGTTTGGCTTTTCCCACATTTAGGAAAAAAATGGAGTGTCTGCAAGATGACGCCAAACTAATGAAACGGGTATTTTGGTTTTTAACCTGATCTTGTGTTTTCTTGTTTTATTCACACTCTCTATATATTCAAGTTGGAAAGATGTGGTAGCGGAGAAGTGGTCGGTGATCGGGATAAATGCGTTGTGTATATTCATTACGCTGCATATTCCGAGTTAAACGAGTACCCATACGATGTCTCGAGATTACGTCAGAAAAAACCAGTCTCTTTGCGTTTAGGATACGATTCCATGATACCGGGCTTAGACTTAGCGATTCGTTCGATGAAAAAAGGCGAAAAATCGAAGTTTTTAATTCATCCTGATTTGGCATACGGTTCATTCGGTGTACCGCCTAGGATTCCTCCGAGTACGTTATTCCTTCTTCGACAAAGAAACTTGTTTTATTCCGTGAATAATTTATTATTACTTCAGATACGTCCATTTTATACGATATCGAGCTCATCGATTACACCGAAAACGAAGTAATAATCGCGAGACATGGCAAAGACGACGATGAAATCGCGAAAACTCGAACGTTCGAAGAAACTTTGCAGATCGCTAAACGTCTACGAAAACGTGGTAACGATATGAAAAATCACGAGAAAAATCTAAGCGGAGCCATTGGAGCGTGAGTTATTCATCAAGTGTAATTTTTTCTTCATTATATAAACCTTATATCGATTTAGGTATCGAAGAGCTGTATTTCTGTTGACTAATTTCCATTACAATAACGACAACGACGAAAAGCTCGGCAGGAAGGAACTGCTGGGTTTATACACAAGTTTAGCCATATGCTTCAACCAAAAAAATTCACCTCGTCTGGCATGTTCCGCGTACAACGATGCATGTCACGGTTGTCCAGGAATGGCTGAGAAACATGCTAAACTCCTATATCAGTACGTCATCTACTTCGTAAGATTTATATTGCGATTTGCTCCGTTAAACATTGATTTTTCTTATAGATCAGCTAAAGCTTTGAAATCTCTTGGAAGCTACGACGAGGCTCTTCGACGTATGAAAAAAGCTCTACAATTAAACCCAGACAACGAAGATATACTAAGAGAATTGGACATCGTAAGTATTCATTTACATATTTATCCCAACAAATCCTCTAATTTAAGTTATTTTCCGCAGATAAAAAAACAGAAAATTCAGCATGGTAAAACTGAAAGACAAATATACCGAAATATGTTGGGTTTCTCAAAAAATCCGTCTGAGAAAGAGGAACAGATAATAACCGAAGTATGTCAAAATACGGATGTTCTTCGTATTGAAACTAATCACCGTATTATCCAACAGGCGTTGACCAAAGTAAACGAAGACTTCAAGAACTTGGTCATCAATCAAATCAATGACTTGAAGACTTCGGATCAAGAATCGTTTAAATGGTCTTTTGGTGCTACTACGGTGGAAAAAGAGTACTGTAAGAAGATGTGCGAAAAGAATCATCTGTCGTTTCGTGAAATCAAAAATGATGGTGTTACTAATTTCATTATAACTAAAAAATCGTAACCTTATACCAATTTTTCAAGGTTTTTTTATTTTTTCAATGTTGCGTTATGCATTTATAGTTTTTTATACATAATTATCACTTTTACTTCAAATAAACCATAAAAACGTATTTAAAAACATTTATAATTAGCTTACTAACCGAATATTACATGGTATTCGAAAGCAATCTCAACGAACTACAAAAACACCAGTACTATAGCACATTCTAAAAGCTACCGAAAACAAGAATTAACAATCTTATTCATATATAACCACAAATCATATGATATGGATTCGAAACAGCGCAAAAGGCCAGTGGCGTAGGCCGAAATAATTATTCGTCGAAATCAAAAACATATCGATTATCGCCTCGCTTCTAAGATATATTTACAGGTAAACTAATCATAATTAGAAGGCACCAAGCTTCCGAAATTCAATCACTACGCTTACGTTTTATTTTTGAAATCAACGTATCGAAATGTAGCCAAAGCGACATATCCCTCATCAGTATGGACTTTTCAATGAATGTATTCCAATTGGAAATTCCATCGATTCAGATTATTATCAGCAAAACGATTAATTTCGTATGCGTATTGTAAATTTTGTTGCTGAGATCACAAAATGTCAAGTTATTTCACGCAACTAACTTTAAGAGAGATTTTCGATCAAGCAATTGGTATTTGAATTTTTCCGAGTTCACGATTCTGATGAAGTCTTGCAGAATCTCATTGATAAGTAAGATCACCTACATACAGTATGTCAAATCATGTACTCCACAAATACCCTCGATTGAAAGGGATCACGAGTACGAATCCTGAATACTTCACATTTCGAGTCCCCCTCTGCAGTGGCACAAAAACCAAATTCGGCGAGTGGGTACATGAAAATCAGTGACGGAGCGAACCTTATCACCGCGATGGCTTGAACAATGTAAAATTGGACATCATTTTCTTCATTAAAAAATCAAATTTGGTCATATCAATCCATTCCTAAGTAGAAAAATTGCAATTTACGTAGTTTTTATCAATTCTAAAAACATTGAATAAATTGCAATTTTTCAACTGGAAAGTGAAACGTAAATTGATAAGAGCAAATTTGATTTTTTATCGAAGAAAATGATATCCAATTCAGCACTATTTAGGCCATTGCTACCATTTTTACAATAAAACTGAAAAAATATGTCTTTGTTGAAAAATTAGAAATATTTAATCATGTTTAAAATACTCTGTGGTCGCTGATACGAGTATTATGTCGTTAAGCATACATCATTTTCATCATGTTTTTTTCAATCGCTTAAAGTATGTGAGATATTTTCAATCATTAAATGCGTTCATATTTATTTTAAAAAAAAATCGGGGTACCCAGTACCCACCTGTTGTTGCGCCACTGCCCATCTTTGTCCGAAATACCACGAAAATGGAAGAAAACCCATCTACACTACCAAACATTTATTATTCGGCATTCATAAATTACACACAAACACACCAAAGCAACTTGTCTATTTTATTCACAAAAATACTGTTCTACGAAAGCGCGCCGAATTCGTGGTTTTAAAGCACTAGCGCTTCATAAGACAATAAATAAAAAAACAAAGCGCCAAAAAATACGTACCGGCGACTAAACTATCCGCTACTACATACAACAAACGAAAATAATAAGAACAAGAGGAAAAAAATTACATAAATACGCTACTCGATACTTAAACATTTAAGGAACAACAGAGCGCGAAAAAAACGTATAAAACTGTTTCCACAGTATCAAAACGAAAAAAATATACAAATAATAGACGGATAAATTAGGCAACCGGATTGCCTGTGGCAGTTAAATTGGTATGGGTATTTAGGCGATGACACTTTCGACCATTGTTTTCTTAATAATATTACCAAAATTTTCGCTATCCGATTCCTCCTTTTCGGTCTCTTCGCTGGTTTCGGCCGATGTATCGAGATTCTGTGCAGCTACTCCAGTCGTATTTTCGGCTTGAACGAAATCTTCGTTAATCTGCATATAATTCGATTGAGTAGCCGTATATGGCACATTGGATTCGTCTTGCTGCTGCGAGCCATTTGTTAAATCTCTAATGACGAAATTCTGGTTATCTTGCTCCTTCAGCAAGTCGTTGCTGTAGCATTGCTCGGCAGAGGCGTTGTTAATGGTGCAACAATATTCGTTGGTGTTTGGTATCCTAGGATGGGACATCGATTCGTGGTACACGTTCGAGACAGCCGTAGCGGTCGCCGTCGAAGGCAACACAAACTGGTCGTTTGAGGCGTACGTGAAATTAAAGCAAGAGTTGACAATAGACGACGCCGTCGAAGCACCGTAAACGTTCGACGATTGCGAATAATATGATTGCAAATCGTTGTGGTACGAATAATTCATCAATTTGTTGGCGCCCAGTTCCAGCGAAGCGTTGGAATACGATAGCTGAGCGTTCGCGTCCATATTACTAAGGATTATTTTGTTGCGTTGCTCCTCCTCTTCTTTTTTCTTCTCGATTTCTAGACGCATTAACGTATGGATGTAATGAGTCCGGACGCGAACGGGGTTAAATTCTATGCGACCGTTTTCGTTGGCGCAACCTTCTCTGGTACAGCTGCACGGGAAATTCATACGATCGACCTAAAAGGCGTAAAGAAGCGTGTTTAGAAGTCAAGTAGCGCCGTGGATAAGCATCGTTGCTTACTTGGCATTTGATACCGGCTTGCGCGCAAACGCATCTCTCTGGATCACAATAAATTTGGCAAGTACAACCGCAGAACTCCCTAGATAAACGAATCGATCGACATTCATCTTTCTCGGTTGAATCAATCTTTTGTATACCAGATGCTCGTAACATCGCTCTACGTTCTCGCGTCGGAATTGGCTGAAACACATACCGAAATTTGATTAAAAATATCCCCGATGAGATCGTACAAGTCCGTAAGTCTCGATAATATCGAAATCGTAGGCCTTTGTACGTTATTGATAGATGATAATATGATGTAAAATGAAAATATTACAAATAGACGTTCTCTCCAAGAGAAACCACGGGAACAAACCTGTAAGAAATTATAATTCTCGTAATCCATTTCGGAATCCGAGATAATTTCATCACTATCGCTATCTTCACTGGATATGGTGGACATTTCGTTCCAATTACGCGTATTTGAGAACTGCTGCGAACAGAATTGTCTATGGGCTCGTCTCTGTTCGGCGGCATGTTCGCCTAATGAAAACTTCCTTGTGTGCGAATGATTCCAAGACATACCTAGAGTAGATCCACCCTAAAAATCGAATCCGTGTTAATAAAGGGTAGGCACACAGCATAGTATAAAAGACCAGACTAACTTGAGACGGAATACACGTGAATCCTTGCGTTCTAGGGAAATAATATACGGAAACTGAATCGAAGGTTATTCCTTTCTTTGATTTCTTCGTCGGAGCGACAATTTCGTCCTCTTCGCCACATCTTTTCAGGTTACTTTTACAACTGGCAATACTAGTATTGCAATCGGAATACGATAAATCATTATAATCGCTGTTTTGATCATCGTTCCAAGTTGCTTGGTCCGTACAGGATTGCGATACGGAGGCATAACAGAAATTTTCTTGATTATCATCGGCATCATTCGGCGAATGCGAATTATCTAACTCGTCAACTTCGGCCGCCATTTTACCAACATCCGTTCGGCCGTTTTCGTCGGATTGCGAAAGTAAATTATCAATAATGGGCAACGATACGGTACATTCTCGCGTCAAGCAAGCTTCCGCATCGGTGATATTTACCTTAGATGGACTAGATTGTAACGTATCGTAGGTTAAAGGCGTTAACGTATCTTCGTCGCTGTACATAGACGTATCAAATGTACTAGATAATACTTCATTGGATTTCAATATTTCTTCGGCGTTCGGTAAGGTCGGAAGATCTACTACAGGCGATAGATTACGTTGATAAATTTCGCTCAACGCGTTTATATTCGTATTCGTCATTTGTTGTTTGGATTCTTGTTCGTAAATGTCAACTATTTCGTGACAATTATCGTATTGTTTCTCTTCGTTCGATATCACATTTAAGCAATTTTTTGATTCGTTTAGATTGTCTTTACTCGTTTCCATTGCCTCGGCTGTTTCTCCACTAGTGGATTCGTTATCATTGGTGTTATCCTGTTGCGGACACGAATTTGGTTCATCGTTCGAAGTACTTGGTTCGAAATTCGAATCCATCGTTGAGCTCGTACCGAAGCTAAAAGCGAAATTCACGAAATGCGAAGTACCAATATAAAATATTTTATTGAGTTATCGTACCATCGATATTTCAAATTTGTGAACTATTTTCAAAGTATTTTCTCGAGGTATTTTTCTACAACGAGATGGTGCCAATATCAACGCTTATTTGTTTCACATCATGTTCACATGTTAAATTATGGAATCCATCACTTATATAATACGAATTAACGATATTAATTAAAATTTACGCGAAATTAATGCATTTTATGTCTGCGAAAAAAATCAAAATCAAAAATATCCATTATTGAATATGTGTCACCATGATTAAAATAATGACTCATAGTTTTTGTGATATTATGTTTTCTTTATTTGTCGCTAGGATCGTTGTCAAAAAATAATGAAAATGTAGAATAGTCATAAAGGTTTTTAGCGAACCTGTTAAAGTTGAAATAAACTATCAGAAATGAAAATGAAACACCTGGTTAGAAAATTTTACATTTTGAGTCATCTAATCACTAAAATATGAGGAGTTGATTAATTTTTAAAATTTCATTTCATTTGAAGTAATTTTTTGTCAATAAATTTCGTATGAAAACACTCTAAAGATGAAAATCAGACGTTACAAAAAAGTTTACAAAAATCTGAACTTTTACGTGAATAATTTCGGATTCTTCAAGCCATTCCAAGTCCTAGTCGACGGTACATTTTGCTTTGCTTCTCTACAGGTACGTATTTCCTATCTTCATTTTACACTTTACCAGTCTCTAATTACATATATCAATTCCAGAACCGAGTTCAAATCAAGGAAGATGTACCTAAATACTTGGGAACCGAAATCAAATTCTTAACGACACCTTGCGTTATACTGGAAACGGAAAGACTTGGTAAACGTTCTCAAAATACTTCCTTTGGAGTTCCTTCTAATCTCGTATTCTTATAGGACCGCAAGTATTTGGTGCTATGAAAATCGTGAAAAATTTCGGTATCCATAAATGTGGCCATAAAAAACCCCTCACTGGTTCCGCGTGCTTCTTATCCATGGTCGGGTTGAATAATCCGAAAAGGTAATCACTCCACAATCATTATTCCAAACCCCCGCTTATTTCATCCCTTACCGTAGATACGTGGTAGCAACCCAAGATAAAGACTTGCAAACCAAACTCCAAAAAATACCCGCCGTACCGGTAATTTACTTTAATCGTACATCCGTCGTATTAAAACCTCCATCTGAGGCCACCTTACAATCAGCCAACGAACAACAGTCATCCACGTACGTATTTATCATCGTTTCTTCTTCAAGATCTGTTAATTTTTACTCTGAATATTTTTAGGCTCGGCTTAAGCGATTACCAAGAACAAATTCTCAGCGATCTGAAGCTCAAGACTTTAGGCACATTGGAGAAACCTAACGATGAGATCATGCCAAAAAAACCCAAAGGACCGAATCCATTATCTTGTAAAAAAAAGAAAAAACTTTCGGAAAGTATTCCGTCGCAACCGAATGGTGTCGAAAAGAAACCCAAACGGAAACGAAAACGTATTAGGATACCTGATCATGTGAAACAGGAATTATTCAAATCCACTCTTTCATCTTCGTGACTTGTTAATTATTTTTAAATACATATAATTTTTTATTCTTTCGTACATATTTTTTTCGAAAAACAAATTCCATACAATTTACTAAAATGATTTAATGGAAGCCTTGTATTTCTTTCATAATTTCAATCTGCTAAAACATATTAAACAATATTTACATAAAAAATGAGAAAGTATAAACCATTTACATCGTTTCGTTATCACTAGAAAAAAAAACAAAACTACCGAACGGGAGTCATCGTTCAATTAAAATTACAGTGAAATGCAATGAAACACGTGCGAAATGCTCAACGAAATACACGCGTCCGTCCTTAAAAATTAATAACAAAAAATACATATCACAAAATTTCCATCGAAACGTTTCCGTCGACAGCATCGCCGACGCCGAAATGGTCAACCTTTCCCGCCGTACGCATTAATCCCATCATCTCTGCTTTCTCTTGTCAATTTATCAAGACATAAATGGCTTAAAAAATAAACGAAACGTAGATGATATGCAAATCAGTCTATAACTTCCCGTGCCTCATCTCCTATTCATTTCCTTACCTCGTCTCTACCCAATAACGAATCTATAGCCATCAGTAGGATTTTCATATTACGTGTATTTCTATTATTCGGATTCACGGCGATATACTGCGATATACGTCCTCTCACCGCTGGTAAAATTTTTGGGAAATTTTTCTCGCATACCGGATGTTTCTTATCCAAAGACATAACAGCACCTTCGATAAACCTGTATCGCAGAAGGAAAAGCTCGAATGTCACTTCGTCAAACGACCACAAAACAATACACACGTACTTATGCTTCAGATCCGTTTGAATATTCAAATCCACCGACAACTGTTGAATAAACGACAACAGAACGTGCTGCGGAATAGTACAAGGTTCCGCGAATATACTCTCTGGGTCCAGTTTCTCGCACAGGCACACCAATAATTTCATATCGGACGCCGATAGAACCTGAGACAAACGACGAGTTAGTCATAAGGCGCTTAGTCTGTTTACCGACGCCGACGCGTACCTGATCAATGGCCACGTCCACTCTGCCTTGTTTAATCAAGTGATCAATATGCTCCTCGGGATTACGCTTCACGGCGCCAAACGGAGGCGGCGTACTTGTACCGCTCACATTTAACAGCGAGTTCTCCAAGTACACTTTTTGTTCTTCTAACGCAATTTTCATCGGATTGATAATTTCCGGCGCGACGCTAATCATCGAAAAAACACCGTTAGAATGTTTCAGAGCCGATGCGACGGAAGTTGAAAACCGAGCTTACTTTTTCACCGCGTTAATACTTGCAGTCTTCAGCATGTCATCGAGTTTCACGATAAATTCGTCCATTTTGTTTTGCAATATACTGCTTTGCTTTTCTTCGTAGGAACGTACGTTATTTTGTAAAACATTTACGACTGAAATATATGTAAAATTATGAATTACACTCGCAAGAATTAATCATATCTACTAAATCGTTCGCTTGAGGACAATTACCAATAAATGGATTATTTGCGAACGAGTTAATCACTTTGACTGAGTCGTTCCCGAACAAATGACTCATTTTGACTGAATCGCTCGCGAACGAATGATTCATTTAGATCGAATTGTTTGCGAACGAGTGAATCACTATGACACGGTAGTTTGCGAAATAGTGAATCACGCGGATTGAGTCTTTCGCGAACGAATCAATAAAACTTCTCACAAACGACCGATTCAATTGGCTCTAATTTTTAAAAAATCACAAAAACGTAGAACTTACAATCTCTGGTGCCTTCGACAAACAAGTTATTGACTTGTTCGAACATTTCGCGACAACTGTTCTCGAATTTTGGTAAAATAATATTACAAAAAGTTTCAGCAAACGATGACGATATCACAGGTGGCAAGACGGAGGCGACGGTATTAGCGAGTGTATCTGTAACAGACTATTCGAAGATCTATAGAACCTCGTTTTTCACGCTCCAGCGTGCTTCACTTATCTTAGCTTACTTTTTTATGGACAGTTTTCACAATGAAATCTTTCAACTGTTGATCAGCCACGGTCAAATGTTGCGTCAACTTCGAATGCAGTTGCTGACCAAACGAATCCATTGAATTTTTTAAAGCTGCAATTCAAAGCATGCTAATGTTCAGAAATTATCACCTTTCAACAAACACGCGTCGAATATTACTCACACGGCAACACGTTCCCGTTGATCTCTTCTTTAATCACGTATTCCACCTCGTTTCCCATAATCGAATTGATACTTTGAGTGACCGCGGTTACCATACGTTCCTGCAAGTACCTCTCATCGTTGGTACTATTCCTATGCTTTTTCTTCTCTTCGTCGTTCTTCAATATCTGATGCAGTAGGTTTATCGTTTGTTTTAAATCTTGTTGCTGGATCTTAGTCTGTTCGGATAGTTCATCGAGACGTTCTTGCATCGAGTTCATCTTGGAATAAACCGCTTGCAGTTCGCTACTCTGAACTTGACTTAGGTCAGCGTCCGACGTCGCAGCGGCGCTACTTTCTTTACGTAGTACTAGCGAATTCGGGTTACTGCAGATGAAATCGTTAAAAAATGCCATCGATTTTTACATTTAATTCACATCATACTCACATTCTTATAATACCGGAGGCATCGGAGCAGAGATTCTCAGGCTCTGGTATTGGTATCTTAGGCCAAACAGTCACCGGTAAAGGTGTCCTGAAGCGAAAAAACACCTTTGAGTACCTCATCGCGTCATACGTTCAATAACGCGAATTTCTTACGCATCGTCGTCTTTAGATTGAATACACGGTTCGTCGTTATCGGCATTTGAGAACAATATATTTTGTACTTCTCTACTAGGGCTGCTCCCGGTGCTATAATAACTTTTACCCTCGTTCACCGCGCCGCCACCGATCTCCTCTTCGACTCGGTCGCCGACGTTGTCTTCTTCGGTCTCTTCGCAACCGTTCATCACCGCTTCGCCAACGTGCTGCTAATTAGGCGAATATTTAAACGCGTTGAAAATACCATTCTAAAGGGTACTCACCGATAGGCTATCTCGATCTATTGATCTACGGTTCGCGTCACCGCTACCCACTCTGATATCGTTGTTGTAATCGGCGTGTTTTTGTTGCTTCATCGTATCCTAATCGCGTAAACAACGATTAAATGGAACAATAAGACCAAAAGATGAATAACAAAGGGAATCCAGCATCAATACTCACTTCGATAGCGGAAACCGACAGCAACTTCTGCATTAAGGTATTATCGGCCGTGATATTCGGATGATTATTAGCGATAATCTTCAAATCGCGTTCAATGGAATTAGCATTTTCGGCCGCTTTCAAACACAGCCCATTCAACAAAGCGGTCGCTTTAGCGTCGATAACTGCGTACAAAATATGTCATCGCCATATTCGTCGGAACACAATAAACCAGGGAAAACATACCTTCGATGGTTGAATTGGAATACTTGGTGGTGAGTTCATCGGGATCATAGACGATATTACATTCTTGTAAAGCTTTCGGTTGAACTAGATACAACTTGATGAGAGTTTTTTGGTATTTCGCATCGTTGGCGTTTGAAAACGCTTCTGCGAAGAAGTAATAAACCATAAACAAGACGAATCAATTCACCAAGCCCGGATATTTCGACATTTACCGTCGTTAAAATTATACGAATCAGAATCGTCGTAATTTTGAGTATTGGCTTCGACGATACCAAAGCTTAGGATCGGATATGGTAATAAGAATTGCGAAATTACGTGAATTCTGACCCCCGTTTCTTCGTCGTTTTTCTTCAATTGTAAAACGTGTAGTAACTGCCACCGAAAAGTATTGGAATTAAATTACGAAAAATCACCAAAACGAGGCCTCGGCGTATACCCACCTTGCGTTGCATATCAGACAATAAAATATAATTCGCTGTGATATCTACGGATACTTTAAGCTTAGCGGGACCATCTGAGACAGGAGCATATTTGAAGGTTTGCAAACAAGTCCAACTTTCGCAACTCCAAATTTTTATTTCGCTGTTTCCATCAACCCCGGTGATGGCGAATTTCCAAAATGCGGCGCTGTACATTACCAATTAGCGAATTTCAAGGAGAAAGGCATAAATAAGATCAACAACGTACTCAGATTCCAGGTGATTGTCGAGGAAATACAAACACGATACTGGTTTACCATCGTGCGGACGCCAATCGTGGATACAAACCGGATTCTGACCTTCTTGCACATCCACCTAAGAATACACACGGTGAATAAATGATCCTACTTGATCGATGGAAATAACCAAATACACACTTGATAAAATCGTATACCGCCATCGGAACAGGCTAAAGCCACCGTTGAACCATCCGGTGAAAACGCAACGTCCACTATTTGATACTTATCTACTTTAATTTCGAGAAACCCTTCGGAAACGGAGTCCGGCGAAACAGGAATGATATTATGAATGGAATTAATAGTGGTAACGTTCCATAAATGCGCCTTAACATAAAACTCGATTAGAAAAATTCCTAAAATGAATGGAATCCAAAACGTACTTTATTTCCACGAGTTACAATCAATTTCGATGAATCATCGTCTTCCATTTGTTCATCATCTGGTACATACGGACACCAGACAATCTTATTAATGCTGTCTGCAGGCGAAGGAGATGTCTAAAAGAATATCCCATGAATACCGGAAATACTTGAAAATCAAGAAAATCCGGACGTCATTACCTCTTTGATATGAACCATGAGACAACAAGTGAGAGAGTTGATTTGATTTTCTTCAACGGTGTACACATAAACGTCACCAATCGAGTCGATACAAGCTAATAATACCGGAGCCAATACAAAAGCAAAAGCTATATCTTGAGCCATACCCTCGATACCTTTGATAAGTGCTCGATCCGATGTCGTGAAACTGATCACTCTAATGTTACACGAATCTTTACCTAAAATTACACATAATTAACGTGATTGCATTACGAAATCCGATTATATGTTATACCTTGAATTCCATAAGCTATGTATTTTCCGGAGATATGAACGGCTAATATTTGCCCCGTGTAGAATCTCTGTTCCCACGTGTAATCCACGACATTTGTCATTTTAACTTTCGAACTACCAATAGTATGATCTCCTCTACTCGGTACGACGGTAACATTATCGGTGGTAACCAGCACCGAGGTGCTAGTGTTTACGTCATTGTCGCTGATTTTTGAGTAATCTCTGCGCACAAGATTTAAGTTGATACATTGCATTATGTTGAAAGGATACGGTAATACTTACATCATCTGAGGTTGTTTATCAGTATCATTAGTTTCACTCATCTTTATTGTTAGTTATAAAATTAATTCCATTAATTTACGAGATCCTGAAATCAACCAGATCAGGTTAGTGCGTAGCTTAGTCAAACAATAGAAACGTATGCGATAATTATAAACATGTATTTGCCGGTTTATATTCTCAACGTATTTATATATATATATATATATCAAAACAAATATTTTGCATTAGTATGACTCAATAACAAAAGGAAAATGCGAAATGCGATGAATAAACATTTTCCGCCATGCGAAATACTCACTGAAGATAGGAAACTTTAAGGTAGATTTGTAGTAAAAGTATGTACTTAATTGATACTATTTGAAGTATATAAATGACTTAATGCGTATACAAATGATTTGCGTAAAAATTAATTATTTGTAATAAAAAACGCTAGAAATAGCGGACCGCATAATTAAAATTTTTTGCTCAAAGAAACACAAGTTTGCAGAATTCGAAAAAACAAAACATTTCGTGCGGATGGCGGATGCTTATGTGGGAAATTTTGGAAAAAGCAACCTTGCATGTGAAAAAGGGTTATAAATTACGCATAAGCACAATGAGATATCGGAAATCTACAAGCATCTTTCCTTTATGCAACAAAAATGATTTTACGTGTCAGATAAATTATCCAATCAAAAAGAGCTATTTACGATATTTCGATTTCGATCTTCGTTCTTCTATGGTTGTGTTATTCTTGTTTTAAAAGTCAATAAAATTAATTTTTTGAAATTTTTTTTCAAACCATAATTATTAATTTTTTAATTTAATTTTTTCATCTTCTAATTGTTTTGTTATTAATTTATTACGCGAATATTTAATATTTAAGAGCTGAATCGTAATTTTATCACATTCATAATACTTTGCAATTATATAATCGTCGTGAAATGGACGTCTGTCAAGTGTCAAATCCGTGTTTCGTTCCGGTAGCATTGTGATACAAAGAAGAAATGAAATTTGAAAATTCGTTACAAATTACGAAGAGAACGTAGCTTTTCGAGGATATAACATGGACGTGAAATATGATTTGGTTCTGATAAAAACTGCCGCATTAAAAGCGTTACCCGAATTTTCCAAAAGATGCATGCTTCACACAGCAAAATGGTATTGACATAACCACTCGATTAGAATTATATCAAGTATTCATGTTATCGTTATTTTCCCTCAATGAATTCTAGGCTCGCAGAAATAGTGTATGCTTTAAAGGATGTCAAACTAGAAAACGTAACATTGAAATTATCGAATGACGGTATTTCTGCGGCGGAATACGATGCTTATATGGTCGCTCATAGCTACTTCACGGATCAAGAATACGATCGGTATGTTACCAAATTATATACTTGAAATAGCTTTATTCAAAATTGCATCCTTTTCATTGCAGATGCACGTATTACCTGAAAAATACCACATCTCCTGTTTGTAAATTTCTACGATACTACTCAATGTACATGTCGTTGGAATTGAAAAAAATCTGCGGAACCACCGACGCGAATTTATTTTCGTTCGTACCCGATTGTCGGGGTTATTTGAATAATATGCAATCACTTTGCAACGAATTAAAAATCGCATATATTAATAATCAATTGGATGGTTATTGTTTATATATTTATGGATTAGTGTTAAAAAAATTGTCTCATTTTGAAGATGCAAAAGACATACTAATAGAAGCCATTGATAAAGAAACTCTAAATTGGTCTGCCTGGCAAGAGTTATCGCCTCTGATCCCGGAAAAAAATTGGGTATGTTTATACATGTCATTTATGTGTTTTTATTAATTCAGCTTTGTTCATGTTCTTATATTGTAGATTGACTCGTTAACTTTGCCAAATCACTGGATGAAAGATTTCTTCCTTGGGCATTTACTTATTGATTTACAACTTAACAAAGAAGCCGAAGAGGCGTATAAAATTATCTTAAAAAATGGCTTTCAGTCTTCGCAATATGTTTTAGGACAGATTGCGATTTGTCAACATAATTGTAAAGGTAAATGCGGAATAATTTCTGATTCAAGAACATTCTTTATCAATTATTTTTTTGTTTTAGATGTTAAATCAGCTATAGATATTTATAACGGTATGAGAAAATCCGATCCATTTAGATTAGAGGGCATGGATACGTTTTCTAATTTATTATACGTGGCTGAAACTCGTAGAGCTTTGGCATTTTTAGCTCACAGCGTTACCGAAATAGACAAATATCGAGTGGAAACATCTTGCGTTGTTGGTAAGTCTGCTTACCTATTAAAATTAATCTTTCTATTCGCAAATACAACTCCATTTATTTACAGGAAACTACTATAGTATGCGAGGTGAACATACTAAAGCGATTTTATCATTTCAACGAGCTGTGAAAATGAATCCGTCTTACGTATCAGCATGGACTTTAATGGGTCATGAATACATGGAAGTGAAAAATACACCAGCAGCTATTTTCAGTTACCAAAAAGCCATAAGTAATAAAACCCATTAAAATCTGGTTGTAATTTACATCTTAACATAATTTCTTATTGATAGATGCTAATAAAAGAGATTATCGAGCTTGGTACGGACTCGGGCAAACGTACGAATTACTGAGATTATCGTACTTCTCGTTGTATTACTATAAAATTGCTCAAAAACTTCGTCCTCAAGATGGTCGCATGCTGATTGCTTTAGGAGAAACTTACGAAAGACTGGAAAGATTTGAAGAAACTTATAAATGTTATCAACAAGCTAGAAACGTTGGTAAAAACGATCCTTTGGCGATTATAAGAATGGCTAGGTTTGTACTTATTTTGTATTATACGAGTATTTTTTTTCTCTAAATTTATCTCGCATCTTAGGCTACTCGAACGTTTAAATGAAACCGATCTCGCAGCCGAAACGTTTGCTGATTTGGCTAACGAAAAAACCGATTTATTTTCCGCTCTTACATGTAAAACGGAATTTCTATACGCGTGTAATTTTCTCGTCAAATATCACAATTCGAGGAAAAATACAGAGAAATCTAGATATTACGCGAATCAGTTAAAAAGACATCCAGAAGTAAGTAAAAGAATTAAGTCGTATTATGGCGTATAGAATTTATTTTACATTTTTATTTTTCGCAGTTCGAAGAAGCATACGATAAAGCAATGCAGATAATTGCGCCTAAAAAAAAGGATACGCCTACTACAACTTCTGAGGTAGAATGTAGACGAGTAAGGCTTAGCCGAAGCGTAGATTAAAGTATCACCCACCATTTTTTTCCTTTCGTTAATTTTTTTTTTGTAATTATTTAAACGTTATGTATTCGGTTGAAATTTTCGTATTAAAATGTTTCCTCTCATTGTTCATATTTATTTTCATCTACGCTTCTATTTAACGATATGCTTTAATGTCCGAACACTCGTAGAGAAATGCTTTACATGTTGCTCATCGCTTCCTCGTTTCTTTTCCAGCCTCGACAATTTGGTCTGAATTTGGAAGAAAGTATTAGACAACTTTTTCCGTGGTGATTTTCGGCAATTCCTTAAGCATGGGAATGTATTTTCCATTATTCAACTCTATATTTATTTTACTCAAAGAGCATGTGACGCGAGCTCTATTCAACTTTTACTAGTCTTGTGATGAAAATCTTTTACGTATTTTTTTATGTATTTTGATTACGACGAACATTACGATCGATGACATATTGTACTAAATTGAGTGTTTTTTATTACGTTTATAAATTTATATTGAATTATATATACATATTTTTGTATCAGTGAGTTGTAATTATTGTATCGCTGTTTCGAGAAAGTTATGAAGTTTTTGTTGGTGAAAATGACATTTCTCTTTTGACAATATTGGTGAAATGTCAACGTTATTTGAACGATTCGTCAGAATCCCGATGACCGTCGAGTAATCACTTCTTGGAAGGAACTGAAAATTTCGAGAATCTGATAAAGCGCTTTCAGTTTTTCTATGAAAAACATTTCGACTAAAATCAGCAATGTGAAAACCTGTTCGCATTTTGCGATTGTTTGAGACTAGTAATACAATGCCGGCTCTCCGAGGCTCTTTTTCATTTGCTACGGGATAATTGATATCGATATTTTAATTAATAAGTTTTTCCAAGCTAAAAATAGTTCACTAATCCTTCATCTTTCTCTGAAAAACCCGTAGTCAACTGCAACTCTCTAAGAAAGGAAGACAAGGTATGATTATTGACCGCATGAAATTTAGGTCGCATGAGCATAAGTAATAAAAATTATATTACGTTCAACCACCGAATAAATTAATAATATTACATAATCGAGCCATATTTCTTTTAAAAAAATAATTATGCGAAAGAAAAGAAATTAAATTTTTCCAGACGTCCATTTTGATAAAATTTTAGTTGATAAACCCAAATCTACGGTAATTTCATGGTAATTACGTAAATTACAAAATTCAATTCAGTTTTTACCAACGACCTTGCATATTTTGTTGAACTTTGCTTATTTTTTTTTGTTATCATCGTACTTACGCCTATGCCTTGCAAAATTTGTTATTAATTTGATTATAATTATGATTTATGAATCATCATTTTTTTAATGTATTTTTCTGGAAAATTTGTAATCGAGACGTTTGTAAATTTACCTTTTAATACATTGGAAAATTACTATCGATAATGAGAATATTTCCATCATCATCACCGTTCGATGCAGATGTTGGTAAGTATTTGTTATTGATAATAACAAAGAATCAACCTTTCAGCCAGATACGTTTTGCTATAGAAAAAGTGACCCCAGAAGAAGATAAGGGTGAAGATTGGGCTAAAATATTGGACATCTGCGATAAAGTTGGTACATCATGCGTCAACGCCAGGGACTGCTTGAAATCCATCGTGAAACGATTAAATAATCCTAATCCTCATGTTGTATTGAAAGCCACCGTTGTAAGTTTTACACAAATGACGCATCCAGATCGTCACCTGAAGTGCTTGTTATAACGGTATTTTTATCATAGTTACTAGATGCTTGCGTAAACAATTGCTCGAAGGTGTTCCAATTGGAAATAGCATCGAGGGAATTCGAAACGGAGTATCGCAAGTTATTGAGAAAATACTCGCAATCGTGTCCTAAAATAGCTGATAAATTAAAATCGTTGTTGAAAAAATGGGCGGAAAATGATTTCAAATCGGATCCTCAGCTTAATCTAATACCTTCTATGTACGCCAAGTTGAAACAAGAAGGTGTCGATTTTTCTAGTAATCCCGAAACAAAGGTGAATAATTTTACAAGAGAAATTAACGGTATTTTTTTTCAATTAACGTGTTTATTAATAATTTTCAGAGTACGAGTTCACAAATGCCTAAAGATCCAAATGCTGTTACTTCTCAACAAGAAGTCGACGATATAGCCAAAGGTATGATCATTGAACCTATGACCTATTCCGTTATCGATAAAATATCTGATAAACGTTTTTATGCTATAGCTATCGAGTTGAGTCTAAAAGAAACTAATAAATCGGCTACACAAAGTAATTTGTATCCAGCTGCGACATTGTCGTCTAGTTTTTCGAATCGCACTTTTACAAATAGCGCGTTAAAGCAAACCAAACAAGTAGTCAAAGCTTTGTATGATTTTGAAGCAGCCGAAGATAATGAACTTACGTTTTACGCCGGAGAGATCAGTAAGTAACCAGAGTTTGTGATTCTTTTGCACGTTTTCATTGATCGTCTTATTTTTACAGTCGAAGTTTTGGACGATTCGGATAAAAATTGGTGGAAAGGAGTGAATCATAGAGGAGAAGGGTTATTTCCGGCGAATTTCGTCACGTCCGATGTATCCTCGTCGTCAGATACAAATTCCGAAAGCGAAAGTGAGTATAGATAAGATGAAGTCAAAAATGATGTGTTTCAATTTTAACAAATTTTCCAGGCACTGATGTTTCACTTAGAAAAACCAGAGTTCGTTTTAGTGACACGGTCGGTGCTAGTTCGGCGCAAGAATTTAAACAAGAAGAGGCTGTAATTAATGAACAAAAAATAGACAGATTGTTGCATTTATTGCACGAAGCAAACCCTACCGACGAAAGTACCGATACTGAAGAAATGATCGCCATCGAAGGTAAGTTGATATTTTTCTCGGAAGAATTTTCGTCATCGCATATCCATGCTATGGGGTATTTTTGCAGAGGAGGTTAACGCTATGGGGCCGTTGATCGATGCTGAATTGGAAATAGTAGATAGGAAACACGCTCAGCTTACGCAACTTAGTTCGAATTTAGTGGACGCGTTGAATTTATACCATTCGTTGATGCGAGAACCATATCATACGATGCCTTCGGCTGTTAAAGGACCTCCGTATATGATGCAACCTATGCCAGTACACGGTGTTCCTCATCCTCATCAAGTACGGCGTTAATTCGTCGGTAAAACGTCGCTAGTGATGTCTATATGTGTGATACTTATTGTTTAGATGATGTACAACGGCGGTATGAACGGTCCAACTTATAACATTCCGGGACCAATGATGAACGAGCATTTTCCTCCGCCTAATGCAATGACAAACGCTTCGAATATGCCTCCAGGTGCGGTACATCAACCTCCGCCTCATCTTTTTGCACCCATCACAAGCGTACCGGTGCAATCCGATGGTAACTTTCATCATCAAAGCATGATGCAACATCCTCCGCCGCCTCCAAATGCAGCTCCGCCGAATCATCCGTATCAGAGGTAATGTACTAGCTACGTTATGTCACTGTCGAATGTAACGTCGTGTATCTTTTTGGTTATAGTTTGCCTCCGAACATGGTCCCGATTCCGTATCAAGTACCGCAAGGTCCAATGGGCGCGCAGCAAATGCCACCGCAGATGAATCTGTATCAATCAATGCCACACACTGTACCTTCGCATGACGCGTCGTCGGCTAACTTACAAAATCATTGATGTATATTCGATATTGAACTTCTCGATTGTGTATATTTGTACAAGAACGACCTACGTTGTAAAAGTTTTAAAAGAAATCGATGTATATTTTAATTTCTAGACAATTTAATGTACTAAATTATTCGTCGCGCGTGTTTTTTCCCCTTCTATTTTAGCTGATTTTTTATACCTGTAAGCGTGTGTTTGGCTTCGTGAGAGTTTTATTTTTCTCTATTCATCGTAACGCTAGAATATTTAATTTTGTATTTTTTTCCATTTTGTTTACGCGTCGCGCCGTTTGCTTGGTTGGAGATCGAATTCCGAATGCGTTCGGTTGTGATTGTCTTTCATGAATTGGCGCTTGGATTTTTATTTATTTTTACATCATATGTCGTGATTTTCGTGCCTTAAAAGCACGTTTGGCTGAAACGCAATATATTTCTGAAACAGAACGGCATATATGTGTATTTTTCCTCTTTCATATTACCGTTATTGTTATGTTATTTTATCCATTTTATTTTTTATTTATACCATTCACCTTTATTATTCGAAAATGTATGATTTAAAATATAATATTTCATGTTTGAGTTGCGATGATTTATTAAGTCGTTGAAGTACGTTTGATTTGTTTCGGTCCATTTTTAATTTCAACGTGAAAGAAATGTTATCACGAAATTATACAAATTTATTCAACGTGTAAAGATAACAAAGGTATTAATCTAGCACAATTTTAAAAGTACGTAAAAACAAAAATATTTTTTTTAATTAGATTATTACAAACGTTTATCTACGAATGAATCAAAATTTTTCGTGAAATGGTTTAGGTGCGCCCATCAAGTTGATATCAGCCACCGCGCACTAGCGGAAGATGTACGCTTACGCTCGCCGCTCGGGCGTTCGCGCTGGGGAAACTGTTGCAACGCGTAATAAACACGTATTTATATTTGACTTGGCAACACTGCTTTACTCATGCGTGAATGTGTGTATGTGTTGGTGCTCATTGTACTCAATCATGTCTATGTTATGTCTTGATTTCGTGTTACGTTAATTATTCGGTTTTAATTTTTTTTAACGTTATTTTCGCGTAAATAATGAATTAATAGCATCATTTTTAATTTGAAATCGGTTTTATTAATCAATTACGTCGTTTCATCGCGAATTTGAACTGTACAGAGCGTCGTCTGGTTGGTGATCTTAATGGCGTTTCCGCGAGCGGGTGTTATTTTGAAAATTGAAATGTAATTGTGTAATTAGTGCGGTTGTGTGCGTGAATTATGGATTTAAGATGTCAATGGCATCTTCAATTGTGATTTTGAGCTGTGTAATGAATAATGATGTCTTCTATCTTCATCTACATTTAAGGTAAGAATTGTTTGTATTTTTTGGAAAACCCGTTTAAAATGCCGGTAAACGACGCGATACGCGATAGATGTAATTTAAGTTTCTGATCATTACTTATGTAAGTAACCATATTTACATCAATTTATATTCTCTATAGAAACATTTAATTAACAATAACAATAAAATAAATATTAGTCTGATTACGCTTTGCGGCTATAAATCTAATTTTCAAATTTCAGTTGGTAAAAATCGCAGGTTATTATAAGATTCGAAATTTTTCGTTTTTTCGGTTTTTATCCAAAGAAGTGAAATTTGAGAGTACAATCAGACTTTTGTTTTTGCATATTTGGTTATATAATTTGTTTTTTAAATAAGGATTGAACAATTTGATCGACTGAACAGCATAGGAAAGATGCTCGTATCGGTGTTTTTGAGAATCAACTTTTGAATATAACGCGATCAAAAATGATTTCTACCTTGATTTTGTGGTTGATTATTTAATCACTTTTAGTACGTTTTGTAGTTTACTTTCGTTTCCTTGTTCAATAGTCTCTAGTAAACTAGTGCCAACTCCATGTACCATTACTTGCATAATCGTATCATCAACGCCGACCATCGCCGCGAATTTACTGACATCATCTCGAGTTACAGGAATTCTGTCATATATATCGTCCGAAAATTTCACAAATTCGAGGAACTTATTCAACGAATCGTACTTTAAATAGTAATGATGTAACAAATCGGAATCTGATGCATGCGAGTTGAAATTCGTCGCTGCTGTGAAATTCTTAAAAACTTGGAAGGCTAGGTGGTGTCTCATTCTATTAACTGGTTGTTCTAATGTTAAATACATACCATAAACACATTCCACGTATCGATGTGCGAACTTTGTGCTACTAGTTTCTATCATTCTATGATGAAATGAAAAGCAAAAAGGTCTCTGTATCCGCCGCGAAATTTTGAATTTAATTCATGCAACGCGCCATTTCGGTCGTTTTTCACAGACTCTTTAATATACTTGAAGTGTTGTGATCCCGTTGAGTAATGATGCCGTTAATAATTTCAATTGCAGAGTGTTGCTTCCACTCGGCTTGAATCTCTCGCCAAAGTAACTCGTGATGTTTCCAAGCTTGTGAAGCTGTTGATGAATCAGCTTGATTTAGATCTACTATGGCATTCCATAAAGGTTTAAGACATTTCGATGGGTATATCAAGGTTCATTTCTTTCAATTTTCTCCAATTCTCTTCCAAAGTTTCATTTTTCTTGGTATCAACGAACGAGCAAATTTTGTTTCGTTATATCGAACAACGTTTCCATTTGTTGGTGAATTTCTTCGTGAATTTTATTCGTGTCTGCTGAATCCTTCGCGGATACATCTCGAATGTAATCCGTTCCTTTGCGAATGAGCTTTAATATACGAAATTCTTCTGCAAATGCCAATATTCTATCCTGAATGATGAAAAAATTAAAATTGTTGAAAATAATGAATGAGCATTAAGTTAAATGATGGAGTTGAGTGCATATTTTCCTGTAATTTGTAAGGAAGGTTAATTTTTTTTGGTATTTCTCATTTTAGACATTTCCATCTTGGGTTTGAAATAGTTTTTATAAATTCTAACAAAAGTTGTCCCCTGGTAATTTTCTTATATTTTTAATTATCGTATATTCATTCAGTGCACCTCTTCTCCCCTGAGAATTTAGTCCATTAAGTATTGCTTATTGCCCCTTGACAGGGATTTTTGTTTCAATGACAAAACCATCTCTAGCTTCTCTGCTGAACCATATGTGCAGATTCGCCTCGAGTATTCTTTAAAATAATATGCTTATACATCTTTTCCACTCCAGCTGTCATTTAGTATCTTGTATTTCTCATTTATGATGGAAGTAAAAACTGCACAATCATCTAATTTTTATGATACCTGCTATTAAAACAATTACTGGTTAAAAATTAGAAAACGATGAGCGACGATCTTTTTGATTGGTTGACAATTTGCTGTAACAATAGATTTTGATCACGATTTTCTAGAAGTGTTACAGTTGCTGTAACATTTCTTGAAAATATTGCAAAAGATCATTTTGAGAAAAATTTCTTTATTATGTGTCTAGAACCTGGTTGGTTCACGAGAGTGATAGGAGAGAGACGGAGGTGAAGTGTAATGACTGTGATGGTCACATATCCCTTTGTAAAGTGGCATGGCACGATAATGATATGCAATTCTACATTTATAGGAAAATTTCAACGGTCTGTTTAAACAATTTTGAAGCTTTGTGAATCCGTTTAATGTTCATTTCTCTGCTCGCTGAGTGTTTAATTTGTAATCGACTGCTGAAAAAGCTTACTTACATACTTCATGTTAAAGCTGACATTCAGTGCGTTGTATCTCGAACTCCATTGGTCATTTATCGCTTGTTCCATGTTGATTATAAGAGCTACACATTCTCCGGGTTGTAACTCGCACCTATTATTTTTTATTCTTAATTCATGCAAAGTTTGTTGCACGAGCGATACTTGATATCAAATAGATAAAATATGTAAAAAATAAGAAAATGGTTATAAATAGCATCGTACATTGTTTAATTGTGCTTCTTGAAATGAAATTAACGCAAAGAAAACCAATATACGGAGATCAGTCATGTTTGCAATATTAAAACAGTATAAGGAATGTAACCCTTTTTCAGAATTGCTCATAATCAAATAAATCAACTGTATCGTATTTGCAGTGATAAGCATGAAGTATTTCATTTCATCTTACTCGTTGTTAATTAGTTGTAATTTTCAAGATACCCGCGAACACGTGTTAATGATTTATAATATGAATATGAATCATATTCGTAATATTTCGTAAATCGTAATTACTCGTCAAGAGAAACATTACCTATATAAGAACCTATATAATAAATAATAAGCCAATCAGAATCAACGTAATCAACCAATCAGCAATGAGCTGCGTGCGATTTACAGGTTGTGCAGCGATAGAAATCGAAAATGGCCGGGTATGTACTCGAATACATTTTTTTTGATACTCCTCCCAAAACTGATTAATTAGATAAGAAAATTTGATTATAATTGAAAATGAATAATCATTCTCACGGAATATTTGCGAATACGGAATATTGTTTTTAGTCATTTAATTTCTAACTCTATAGCGATGTAACGCGTACTTCAGTGATGAAAATGAATTTCTAATTCTCAACGACACGATATTTCTACCTCAACGTGAATATTTCTTCATTATGAAACCTTGAGCATACCGTTTTCTTTGATTAAAATGGCCATAAACGAGTCGCAAATATCAGGTAAATTTGTATTTTACGCGGATAAACGAGACGTAAAAGAACATTGAAAATTTACGTTATGGTTTCAGTAGTCATAGCTAGTTTACTAGATGCGACTGGCGATAAAGATGAAAAAGTCAGGATGGCGATTACCTCTTCTTTGAAGAAAATATCCAAATATCATTTACTCGCTGTCATCGAGACGACTGTTAATTATCGTCGTAAACATTCGAAAGTATTATTCAAGATATATTTTCGCTTGGTGGAATACGAAGAATGAAAAGATAACGATTTGTTTCAGTTAAACCTGCAAGAGATACGTTTTATTTCGAATATGATTAAAGATATATGCGAGGAAAGTCTATCTAATATGGATGACAAATTAATCTATCTTTTGACTGATTTCGCTTTAGAAGAAGCGTTGAAATTAAACGATCTTCCGTTCACGTCCGCCGATATTTTAACCACGCTGGGAACGAAGTATTTCGTACAAGTTAGTAACCTCGTGAAACGATTGGTGAAATTACGAAGATTTTTTACGAACGTTTTACTCAGGTTTACGATAAAATATCGAGGCATATGAAAGAAGAAAGCGTTCCGCAGCCTTCGATTATATACGTAATTGGAAATTTATCCACCGCTAATGTCCAAGCGTTTCTTCCATTTAGTAAATCGTGCTTCGATTATATGTTAAGCATCTTACCGTCCATTAAATCCGACAGTCTTCGTAAATTATTCGCTACCTGTGAGTAACACCATCAAGTGTGATGTGTTTGAAACACTGAAATGTATATTTTTAACCGTAGCCGTTGCTCAATTGGCCGAAACCGTCGTCGAGTGTATATCGGCAGATGAATCGTGCGCCACTAAAGAAACGTATTCCTCGATTGTCGAAGAAATATTCGAAACGTTTTCCAGCGTTTGGTTGCAAACTAAAGATAACAAAGTATGTTGACTGTACCGGTTTCTTCGGAGAGTAATGTTTATCTACGTTTAGGTTTGCGAAGCAGTTGTTCGAGCTATGAGTAGTATGATTTTATTATTCAATGTTCAAAAGTTACGTGACGAAACGCCTCGTATTATGAATATATTCCTCGGCTTGTACAAGAAACCGGCTACGCTTCCGCGTTACGTGATCACTCAGGGTATTAGTAATTTACTATCGATTGTTCCTCGTGCCACATTGCAACCGTTGTTGGATAATTTACTGCATACTTTGCACGTTATGGTATATTCAACGAGTATTTAGGCTTTTTGAGAATATATATTAATCGTGGATTCACGCAGGTTTGGATAACGCCTGATTTCGCTCAGCCTATGACCGTGAAAAATCACAGCGAAGTGTTAAGATGCTATGATTACATAGGTAGATAAGTAGATATTAAGATTTGTTTGGTTTGACGTGGTTTTACCATGATTCTTGTGTAGGAGTGATAATTGAAGAGAAATTATGCGAAGTTATATTACGTAATTTGCGATCAGCTTCCGAGCAAGATAAAGTAGTCGGGTTGATTGTCGCTACTCACCTGTTGAGCTCGTCTGAGAAAATTTTGAAACCGAAAATCAACGATTTGATTTCCATTTTGCATCATTTATTGAACGAGAATTCCATTAAGGTGATTTATTACGTAGTTATCGCCATCGAATCGTGTAAAATGTTTTTATTCCTATAGATAAATAGAAGTTTGGTTAAAATCATCGTCGAGTTGGCGTATCGAGAATACCTAATGGAAAAAGATTCCGTATTTATTGAATTCTTGGTCAAACATTGTTATCACGGATCAAGCGTACGTGTTGATACGTAAATTACCAAACATCTTTTATATTAGTAATCACGTGATTTACCTCAGAATCACGATTTGGAAGATTTAGAGTCGATGTGCAGCAATACTATTTATCTGTTGAGTTCGTCTGTTCCCGTCATGCAACATTTATGCTGGAAAGTGCTACTGAAAGTGCTGGTCAACGGTGAACATAGCCATGCGGCGGCCATATTTGCCAAATCTTTGGCATATTTGGCGTCGAAATGTGATACACGTAGTTTCGGTAGGCGTTATTTTGCCAACGTTTGAGAAGTAACGTTAAATGATGCGAGTTATTTTGCTAGAAAAAAACTGCTACGAGAGATCGGAAACAGTATTCGTACGTGTGATCTCGTTACTGGGAAGTCCTTTGTATCAAGGCAGGGGCGTACATTTGTTGAATTTCCTGAATTTATACGTCATTTCAAAGGTCAAAGTAGACGAGCCGATTTGGAAGCATAAAATATCTCAATTGATCTTCTATCTCGAAGGTAATGTTGGTGTTTGCGAGAATTCACATTGTACAAATTTTTCGTTCTACGAATAGATTCTAAATGGAATGAAAACGATTGGGAAAACGTATTGTTCGAAGCGCTTTCTTCGTCGTTTACACCGGAATCGAAATCGTGGCTGGTTTCGGTAAACACAGAGACGCTGATGTTGCTGACGGAGCGTTTAGTAAGCGTCGATAATAACCAGAATGTCACCAGCGATAATAATATCTCGGTCAGTGAACGCGCCATGTTGTACAAAATGTTGGCATTTTTTACGCAATACGTCGAAGACGAATCGGTGATTAATTCGAATATCGAGAAGATCCTGCATCCTATTCAACAACGTTCAATGATCGATTTAAAAGTGAGCTAGGAATAAGCCAAGATGTAGATGGGAGTTTCACGTAGTCTTTTTCCAGGCTTGTGGCCGAGCCATAGGAATTTTATCGAGGACGAATTTAAATCACGTGTTGAAACAAATGGAACTTCTGCAGCAATCTTTGTTGTTTCGTAAAACCACCAAGTTCTTGGGTCTTATTAAAGATTCGAAAAGCGAAACAGACGTGGAAACTGTTCGACGCATGATTTGCGAATGTTATTCGGAAATTTTAACAGAAGCTCCGGCCAGGCTTCTTTTACCCAAATTGAAACTATTAGCTAATTGGTTTATCAATCAAATGCAAACCTCTAAAGTGAGTTCGCCAGTTAATCAAGCGTACCGTGGATCTTCGATTTCATTGTGATTATGTTTTTGAAGGATTCTCAAACTAAAAATGCTTGTTTGGAGGCACTTCTTTGCGTTTCGGAGATTCTATTCAAACACGAGGAATTATATGATGACGTGGAAGATTGTCGAAAGAACGTGTTGAATTTTACGATTAATTTAATCGACGGCGAGAAAAATACACCGAATGTGATTGCGTTGCGTATATTCACAACGTTGTTGTATCCTTTCGAAATATTCGAGTATTTTTTATCATAAAACAACGTTAATTTTGTATTTTGCGAAATTAACGAAGTATTTCGTATTTTGGAAGTCTTCGTGATGATTCGGTTTCATTCGGTAATCATCGTCGTCTCATCGGCTTCAAAGTTTGAAAAAAGTGTACTTGCGTAAAACCTTGAAAATCGCTATAAAATCACTTCTATTCGACGAATTCCATTAAAAATTTGTGTGTGGACGCAATGCACCCTTAATATCAACTTCCAACAAAACAATTGCAAATACCTCGTTAAACGTGTTCAACACAAAACCAATATACTCAATTGTTCAAGTACACTTTTCTCTCTTCCATGAACGGATAGATCATAATTATGTGTACATTACGTTTTTTATTTTTGTTTTTCTCGATCAGTACTACCAACATTTTCAATTGGAAAAAAAAATTCGTTACCCTGTAGAAGTAACGCGATGACGGCCGAAGTATTACGAAAATTCCCGAACAAACGAAAATCCATCTATATAAAACGTGTTTTATCAAAGTTTCACGTATTCCTTAACATAATTATAGCAAATTATCGTTTAAATTACCCGCCACTGAGAAATTACAAATATTGCAGAAGAGTTTGAATAAATTATTTCAGTATTATTGCAACACAACGACAGTTCCCAATGCGGCGATTTCAAACGAATGCAAACCATGCGACGAGGATCCGGTTGTTTCACAATTATGTAAACATTTTATAATCCGGTATTTATAAATATCAAATCTACGAAGATTAATTTCGATTAATTTAGGTTTATCTATCAAAGAAACGGTTAACGCTAATAGTTCGAATGCGGAAGAAATCATCATGTTTTTACAACCTTGGTTATCGCACAGAATCACCAACTTGAGGATGGTTTCGATGTATTTGTTAAAAGCGACATTAAACTACTACGTCGAATGTTACCTGAACGATTCCGAGGTAAATAAGAACTTGCAACGAGCTTGCACCTTGAATGAATTGAACAACGTTTCGATATTTCAGTATTCCATTAGGTTTAACCAAATGGGACCTTTACTAGGCAAAATTTACGTTCGTACTTTGGAGGATAACGAAGAATTAGCTAAGTTGGCTCGAGAATGCGTTATTCTTTTATTAGCCGTGTTAGATTGTACTAAAAATGAAAACATTAAAATAGAAGATGTACGATTTGAGTTATCGAACGTGAAAGATTTCAACGTGGAGAATTCTCTTATCGTGAGTATTCTCAGGATATCGAAACGACGACGGAAATATCGATCTTTTTAATTTCACAGACAGCTCATCAGAAGTTTTCATCGACTCAGTTATCGTTCATTATTGAAAGTTTAATTAACGGATTATTAGACGCGAATGAAAGTTGCTGCCTTGGTACTGCTAATTTATTAACGAGCTTGTTTACCGAAATTGGATCTCAGTTTAATCGCCAAGCGTTGGATATTTTTAGTTAGTTGAGGTGACCCTTTGGTTACTCGATGTAGTAACGATTCCACTGAATGGGTATTTTTTATAGGTAGCATGTTACTAAATTTTCCAAAAATTACTAACGAAGAGTTATTACAAAGCAGCTCGAGAGCGTTGATCTCATTGGCAGCACATCATAGCGAGATGTTCATCAAAACTGTCATCAAACAGAATATTCCGTTTCATTCGTGAGTCATCCAAAACGAATATGTTCGTCGAGTATAGTTCCATGAAACATTAATACTGTTTTTGTAGAAATATAAACAAAATGTGGCAGCAATTATCGAAAGACGAACAATTATCGATAACGGCGTTGAAAATATTATTGAATGTTGTTAAAACGGAACCATTACACGATGAAGATCTATCATCCAATAAACCAAAAAAGCTTTCGATTCGATTAATCGCTGTAAGAATATTAAAATTATGGTTAACTTTGTATGATCGTAACGTGATGAAATTTGTTTAGGCGATTTATTCGATGAAGGAGATTTTAACGTTTACCAACGATGATACTTTTGTTGTGGATAATTTCGCGAATATGTTTTCAACATTTTTCATATTAATGACGCGTTACAAAGGAGAGTATATTTACTGTAGCGAAAACACGAGTAAACGTGATAGTACAAGCAAATCATCCAAGGACTCCACAATCTGTATTTTACCCTCCAAGTATGAATTTACTTCTATGAAATATTTCGTAAATATAGAACGATCGAATTAATGACGTTTTAGATTGGTGTTGGATACGCTATTAATAGCGTTGGATCGGGCGAAATGCAACGATGCCAAAGAGGACATTCGTGGTACCAGTAATAACGTCGAATTTCAAAAAAATAAAAAAGATGCTGCGTATTTCGAGCTTATCAAGTGTTTAACTAGATCAGTATGTAATTACAACTGTAAAGTTGTCGCCGAAATACTTACAATCGTTAATGGCCGATGTAACGATGATAACGAGCTGGTGCGCTCCACTGTGGCGGTGTTCTTCGCCGAGGTAGCGTTGAATTGCGTTAATACGAGCTTGAGCACGAGCTAAAATGCGTTTCTTTTAGGTGCTGAATACGAAATGTAGAAATTGCGTCGATGTTGTTGAAACCGTTGTGAATTCTTTGCTGAATTTATTAAACGATACTTCGCCGGAAATCAGAGAGAATAGTTTGACCGGTTTGGCGTCGTTGTCGATGTTAGAAAGCAGAGTTGTACGTGTTAAATTACGTGTAATTTTCAATTCACGTTAACGAAAATTAACATTTATTCGTGAAAAGGTGGAACAACATAAGGAAAAAGTATTATCAGCGTTGATGCAGGGATTAGACGATACGCAAGCTTTAATCCAACACGGAATTATCGTACAGTCGTTGATTGGTTTATCGAAATTGTTATCTTCGTTGAAGAACGACTACCCTGACGAGTTTTTCATCACTATGGCCATCGGAATGAAACCGTTTTTTGAAAAAGTACGTCGCTAGAAATTCGAATATCTGATTTTACTAATGAATCATTGTGACGATAGGAAAACTCGGAAATACGTAGTTTGTCGTTGAAATTATTCGGAGAATTGGCGCAGTGCGTGACTGAGAAATCAAATGAAAATACATCGTTTGCCGAACAAGTTCATAACAATTTGATTTGTTTATTGTTTCATTTAGCCGAAAAAGAGGCATCAGTGTCTGAGGTAAATATAGAAGTTATGAACCTTATGAATGATTTTTTAATTAGTAGTTTCGCTAGGCGTGTAAGTATTCGTTACGAGAAACCACCAAGTTCTTGAAATCTAAAGAGCTTGCCTCAGTTGTCGAAGAATATCTCGCCGAAAGTGCCGTACTCGCTTATAATGATTTTTTCACATCTTTTACAAAAGTTCTAGTAAGTAAGAAATTTATTCGAAAACTCGTGTATTAAATAACGAACGTATTTCGAATTCGTTGTAGGGTCAAGAATTCCCGAACAAATGTTCGGATTTTATAATGACCGCGATGTCGTACAGTAAAAGTAGCTGGGCTGAGATTAGAGCCGTTGCTGCTAATTTTATCGGTAAGTTTACTCTGAAAAGAGATTCAACTCGAGTACATCGATTCGTGTTTTAGGTCTCATGTACAGTAATCAAGTGAAAGATGTGCAAGAGAAACTTCCGCTGGATTTCGTCAGCGTTAAGTTGTTAATTTTGTTGAAAGATAACGATGTCCTAGCTAGAGCTAATGCAGCTGCTTCCTTAGGTTTAGTCATTCAGGCAACATACCATATGTCTTCAGATAACGAAGAGTGATATTTTTTACCATTTTGTACTTATTTATATCTCTAAGGTCATTTTTTCTCCTAATTTATATCAAGTTGAAATATATGAGTTATGGTTATTGTTTCTATCGTCGGAGGTGTTCTGTTTGTACTTGCTGTTTCGTGGTAAGACGATAAAAAAAGGATTTTTTTAAGGTAACGGTCGTTTAAGAGAACAGCAATATGGTGTGAGCGTAATTCAATTTCATGCGCGGGCGTATTTGTGAATTTTCGAAATATTTTCATAAGGTATAACTTTAAATTGATAAAAGTAAAGAAATAAATGAACTTCAAAGCATTTCGTCAGGTGTTAACGGAAAAGTTGAAGAAAAAAACGAAAATTTAACGTTAAAAAATTAATTGAACTCGTTAAACATTAAAAATATATCGATATATCGTAAAATGTATATTTCGATATATTTCGATTTCACAACTTATCGAAGGAAGCAATTAAAATATTTTTACGAAAATGAGATAAATGATTGATGTAAAAAATTATAATTATTGTATTGTTATATCGTGTTTATGGAGTAAATTTAAAGTATACTGCCTAAATTGTCACTTCGCCAACGACGCCATTGTTCCTTAGATAGTACAATATTATAGACCGCTCTATCGTATAAGAGCTAAAGCGAAGCCAACATAATTCTAGGGCCTTAGGACAGAAGAGGAAAAGTGATGCGCGCGCAGAAGAGAGGTGTCGAAAGGGAAGAGCACACTACCGAACGTTAACGCAAGCACACAAACACTATTAACTTCGCGCATTGCGCAGAGCCACTCCTATGCTTACGCCCCTAGAATTATGTTGGCCTCACTTTGCTCTGTTACTTTTAAATACGGTAGAGCGGTCCATCTAAGCATTGTTCCTATATCGATAATCGAAATCTTATTCGTTGCGGCATTCGAACGAAATGGCGAACATGGCGTCTCCCCGTTTGTGTATAATGAATGTTTATCGATTGATTTTAGTTCGGTAAAGTTTGAATTATTTTATCAGTTGTTTAAAATAAGTTTGTTTTACCGGTTGAATATTAATTTTGGAATTATTCATGCGAATTGTTCGACGTCGAGGAATTTTAAACACTTGGTAAGTAACACAGTTAAGTTATATTTACATTTTTGTCAATCGATGCGAATACGACGTGATGAAATAGTTTCTGATGATAACTAATTTTATTCGTATACGTTTCGCGTTGTTTTGACGTAAGAATAACGGAGGTTTAGTACGTGTAACGTTCATCATTCTGGTGCACGCGTATTTATTTTATGCTTCGGTGTGTTGAAGGTATTGTTGACAAAGTATGTCCAAAACTGTTAATGCCGGAATAGCAAAAACAATGATCAACTGTTTCGTATGCGACCAGAGATTAACCGGCGAAAAGGTCAATTTGGCCTCTAGCACTTCAACTCATTCCAAGGTTTCATTACCGGAGAAAATTAGTCAACTGATCGGCGACGATTTCGTGGTGGCCGTTACCGAGCAGGATAGCGTGTGTAAAAGATGCGCTTCTTTGTTGAACCATATGGATAAACTAGAAAATGAATTGACGCTTGTTAAGAGAGCACTAACATCGAATATTTCACATAAATATAAAATCACCGTAGGTGATAGCCTAGCTCCGGTTCAGGTAAATATACGTTGTTTTTAATATTATAGGCTAAATGTACTTTACACTGGATTTATTTATTTATGCAGACATTGGCTAACGGAATGAAAACAGACTCGGCTAGCGATTACGAAGACGATAAGAAAATAAGCAGCGCGGCCGATACATCGGCTGCGTTAGCGAAGAAGAAGACACCACCGGTGACTAAAATGGTACCAGCTCCGAAACCTGCTAAGCCGGCCGAAAACGTGACTAAGTTGAAAATCTACAAATGCGGTTTTTGCTCTTACCAATCAAAAGAACTTAGCAACGTTCGTGTTCATATGAAAATACACATAAGGGCTAATAAAACCGAAGGCGGCGAAGGCGATAAAACGGCAACGACGGCTTCGCCTATGTTGACCCCAAACAAACAACAAGTCTCCGTTCGGCGGAGAGTATTTCGTTGTCAGGTGTGTTCGGCGTCGTTCGACGATCGTAATAAATGTCTGGAACATATTAGCAGAGATCATACAGCCGCCGGTCGAAAACAAGTCGAACAGAAGCAATCGCAAGAGGAGCAACAAACTAAACAAGCCGAAGCTGAATCGTCCGAATTACAAACGCGAACCGAGCAATCTGAATTGGCCACTCAGAGTATCCAGCAAGACGATACGGTTCATCATGAAGAAATGGATACTTCGGAGCCTCCGGCTATCGCGTTGTATTCGTGCGACACGTGTTCTAGTAATTTCGATAACGACGTCGATTTCGCGAATCATGTTAATGAACATGTGAAATCGGAAGGTAGCAAAGGCGAATTACCAAATATTGACAGCGATGCTGCAACGAAACAGGATTACGCGCAAATCGCCGCCCAAACTGAAGGCCAAGTTGGAAATGAAGATGAAACTCCAAAAGATCCTAATATTAATCTTGATATTGAAGCTATGATCGCCGCGTTGCATTCGGAAGGGCCCGAAAGCGGAGGCGATTCTATGCCAAATATTTAATCATTTTTAACTTGTATTTATGTATATTTTCTTCATTGTATTTTCAGCGTGTTATTAAGGCACTGTAGACGAAACTTTGAAAATATAATTTTTTTTAGTGATTTTACATTCTTATTTTACAATTCAATATTTATTTAATTATTTAGGAATTGAGTATAAGTTATAACTATTCTTGATTTTTTATAGAGTCAACTCCTTGCAACGCATTATCTAACATTTGAATATTCTGTAACGAAAAAACAAGTTATTAATGGTTCACATCTACGCGATGAGTTTGATTTACTTACATTTTGTAAGATTTTCGCGTTTTTCGAAATATTTTTCAACATTTCACCATCTAAACTTTCATAACGGAAAGCATATTCTTCCGAAGATCTGTTTTTGTTCAAATGCGGCAGGAAATGTTGTTCGAAAGTTTCGTTTAATATTTTCATCGATTGTTTATACTCTTCGAACGTAGTCGTAATGTTATCTTCAATGACGGATTTCTACCGAAATTCTGAATTAGAATGAAAATCCGAGAGAATAGCATGTCATATAATACTTACTTTATTAACGGGGTTTTCAGTCTCGGCTGCTTTTGCCGTGGATAACGATTCTTTTATTTTATCGAGCTC
This sequence comes from Maconellicoccus hirsutus, assembly GCA_003261595.1. NCBI lineage: Eukaryota > Metazoa > Arthropoda > Insecta > Hemiptera > Pseudococcidae > Maconellicoccus > Maconellicoccus hirsutus. Next base: position 31,962 of record QBDW01005277.1, on the reverse strand, counting down.
GATTTTTAATTCATTGACCACTCGTTCAGATACATCAGGAGTTGATAAGAGATTTTTCGGAGATGGTATTACTTTTTCTGTCCACATGCTCTATAAATATGGAGTAGAATAGTTGAACTATAACGAATCATTAGAGATCAAAACTTACGCTGTATTTTTCGAGTAAACCTCCAGAAATTAATTCTTTTTCGTAATCGGTCAAGTCGGCGATGTTTTGTCGTCGATGTTTTTGGCATAAGGTTGACATTATAAGTCTCCACTTTCTGTATTGTTCCGCTATGGGCATCGTTCCCTAAAATAAAACTAGTTAATTTTTACGTTTGATGGACCGACGAAGGAAACACGTACTATAATGAAACTTCTGTATTGCGCTTTTGGTATGAAAGTGGATACTAAATCGTCTAATGAGTGATTGTTACAAGATTCTAGAAAGAGAAACGTTGAATTAGGACATTCGATAGTTTCTTGTAAATAAATCTGTAACTAACCTAAAGAATACATGTGTTGAAGTAACCATTTTAACAGCGTTTCCTTTTTTGCTTCCGATTGAAATAGAGTATTGAATAATTGGCCATCGTTAATATCGAGAACTATTTCACAATTTAATGATTGCAGAAGGTCTCGGATGTCTTTGAGGATTTTTGTCTTATTGTAATCCATGTTTTCACTGGGAAACTTTCGCGTTATTTATTATTTCATGGTTTTACTAGTAAAGTAAGTAAATTAATCTTCAAAAATCCGGTAATTTCTCATTTTTTATCAAAGAATCAACAGTTATCAGAGTTTTGATGTGAAAATAAACAGGGACTTTGCCGCCAAAAGAAAAGATGCGCAGAACCGTTCTGCGCATCTGTTAAAGTTGAGTGCATTTTTGTTTTTTTTTATTTTCAATTTTATTTTTATTGTATATTTTGTTAGTTTAATTTCGAAAATAGCTAATTTTTAGTTATATTTGCTTTAATTATATTGATTATTTTTGGGTTTTGCATTTCGCAAATAACGAAGGAGAATTATTTAATTATTCTTCCATTTTTCCATCTGATTATAAGAATATTAATATTTTTTTTTCTCACTGTAGAAATTATTTACAGTTTTTCAGCATCGTGCATAAATTTATTCTACGAATATTCAACCTTTGTTTAAGCTTCTTCAGTCATATTACACATCACGATAGTTGTTTTGAAAATGTAAAAGAAAATCAATTAAATAAAAAACGCTCAGCGATGTAATTTAATCTCAAAAGAATATTGAACAATTGATAAAAATTTATAATGGTTTTTTAAACTTTCCTTGAATCCAAATACGATACATTTTCAATTTCCGTTTCCTATTTAATTGTAATCGTTGATCGGTACGTTTATCAAAAACTTGGTAACCGCATTTGCTAAACAATTCGCATAATTCTTCGAGTTTGAAAAAATAAACCAGCGTTTTTTCTCCTCTTACGTAAAAATTTTCGGCAATACAATTACTATGTTTGAAACGTAATTGAGATAGATCATATCGTCCGTAATCTCTGAACAAAATTACTCCACCGGGTTTCAAAAAGGTGTATAGTTTCTTCAAAACTATCTCCATTTTATCGGGTGGAATGGACGAGAGAATAAATACCATTATAACTACGTCGATACTATTTGGTTTAAATGGTTCGTTCCAATCGGATTGAGTTACATCGCAAACGAAAGGCGTACATCGTGATTCAAATAACGAGTTTTGTTTCAGTATATCAATTGCGGTCGAAGAGAAATCGCAGCAGTAAACGTGTAAATTAGGATCAGGATTTTCTTGTAATATAGGAAATACGGTGTTGCCAACGCCACAACCGATCTCAAGAATCTTTTTCGAGCTGGTATCGGTTAATTCGCTAAATTCGGTGAAAAGCCAGTTTCGATTTTTATAAAATTTATCTACATGTGTGGTATAGAAATCATCCCAGTACGTGCTAGCGTTCTGTTCAATTTGTTTATATTCGGATAGAGGTATTTTATTCTGTACGTGTTTAGATATTATCTCCAGAGCTTGTTTTTCTTGTTCGTCGTCCCATTGTACGTCATCCCAAGCGTTGTAACGGTAAATGTCGTCGCCGTCTTTTAGATATCTGCTACCGAACTGTGGTCGTTTACGTATTTCTGAATCTGCATCCTGTTAAAGTAATGAATGGCGAGTGAAGTGATATCGTGTGTGATTTATATTTTTAATATCGAGTCACAAATTCACGCGAAATGAGAAAAAAATACGTATATTTACTTCATCGAGTTGACCGTCGGTGTGAGAATTTTCGATGCAGTTGTGCTCCTGTATACTTTTTGTGGGGTTGTTTTCTTCCATGTTGATTTTGGGTTTTTTTATTATTTAATGGAATACATAGGAGGTTATAATTTGATATTTTTGAAGAAATAATCGAATTCGAAAATTTTTTTCCTCGTGAGTTGATATGATACGAGAATTTTTTATCTTTGTTTACATAAATGTTGAATCAAAGATGACGGCGTCTGCAAAACGAATAGCTCCAAAATGGCGTCGCTGTCTAAATGGTATAAAGAGAGCAAGGAGCTGTACGAATTTTTTCTTTTTTTTGTAGTTTTCGACTCGGCAAAATTCTAATGAACTTTGATTACGTTGAATTAATTTTGTTTAAAAGAAACAATACAAAAAAGCAATGAAAATTTACAAACAACCATCTCTGTACTTTATTGTCCATGAAGGAACGATTAAAAATAAATTACAAATTAATACAAACTACAAAGGTTTCCTCAGCTTCATTTCAATCCAAACCCTGTACATTTTCAATTTCCTTTTCCTATTTATTTGTAATTTTTGATCGTAACGTTTTTCCAATACTTCATATCCACATTTCCTGAACAAATCGCTTATCTCTTCGAGAGTGAAAAAATAAGCCAATGTTTTTTCACCTCTTACGTAATAATTTTTCGCGATGCAATTACCATCTCTGAAACGTAACTGCGATATATCGTATTGTCCGTAATCTCTGAATATAACAGTTCCTCCAGGTTTCAAATACTCGTAAAATTTCTTCAAAACGAACTCCATTTTGTTGGGCGGAATAGACGATAAAACGAAAATCATCACACCTACGTCGATAAAATTATGCTCAAATGGTTCATTCCAATCGGACTGAGTTAAATCGCAAACAAACGGCGTGCATCGTAATTCAAAGGCAGGATTTTGTTTCAAAACATCAATAGCGAAAGTGGAAAAATCGCAACAATAAACATGCAAATCAGGATCAGGATTGATTTTTAAAATTGGAAAAATCGTATTACCGACTCCGCATCCTATTTCGAAGATTACCTTGGATCGGTTAAACTCGACGTATCGAGACGCCAACCAGTTTCTGTTTTTGAAAAAACGACCCTCGTGGTTGATGTAAAATGTATTCCACGAATTTACCGAATTCCTTTCGATGATTTTGGTCTCGGATGATGATATTTTGGATCTTGAGTGATACGCGATTCTTTCACGGATTTCTTTTTTTTGATCTTCGCTCCATTCGAAATTGCCCCATGGTTTGTAGAGATGAAGGTCGTCGTGTTTTTTCACTAATTGTTTATAATATTGAGTTTTTTTTTGCCTTTCTAACGCAAAATTCTGTAAGAGAAGTTTATTAAATTATGGTAATAATTGCGGAATTGTTATTACGTACTGTTTTATTTGCGGTGGTTGACTTCGTTGAGTTTAGATTAACGAGTAAAAGTAGGATATTGATGGCGACATATTTAATCATATTCGATTAAATAGCAATTTTTTCAAGTCTGTCAGAACTTATGAATAAAAATGCACTTTTTTTCATGACGTACATTTACTCGAATTTTTTGCCATTATTCTTCGTAGGGATGTTTTGTTGGTATTCGAATCCCAAAGTGATTTCAATTCCATCGATGAACTGATGTTTAAGAACATGTGATAATTTCCTATCATTTTGATTTAATTACTACGATAATGATCGATACTTACGCGGTGATCGTATAACTCCCTCTTTATCCCATTTTTCTGCTCTTTTTCTATTCAATGCGTGAAAACGTATTGTGTTTTTCGCATTTTTATTCTCTTTTTTTGTTGAAGGTGTAAAAACGTGGTATTTTTTCGTTAGTCATGATGTGATTCATTGTTGATTATCGTTTTACGTAGTTTTCTGTTGGTACATGATTTACCACCTAACTAAATAAGTTACGTATAAGTGATGGTTTTCAAATTGATCCATCGAACAATAAAAACGTTTCGTTAATAAAATCAGTTTTTGCCGAATTCAAAAACGAAAAACCATAAACAAAAATGTTACACAATCGCGAACGTACGCCCGACAAGTTGACACGCGCCACCGCGTACTAGCGGAAGATGTACGCTTACGCGTTACAACCGTATTCCTCCGTGTAACGCCCGTTTCTTCGAGCTGACGCGCTTGTGTCGCGTAAGCGTACATCTTCCGCTAGTACGCAGTGGCGCGCATCAACTTGACGGGCGTACTTCCGCGATCTTTCAATATTTTTTATGCGAGAACTATAAACTTTGTCGGTACATTGCATATGAAGTTTTTTCTTTTTATTAATATTTTAAATACGTTAAAAAATGTTTAAACAAAAAAAAAATTCACGTTCGATTTAGCCCTAAGGTTTTAGTATGCGCCTACCCAAAAATTCTGAGTTCCGGCTTGTAGATGTTTTTATCGTAATATAATATTTTTGTTTTGCTGTCACTTTTTTTTTTTAGGAGGTGGGACCTTAGTTAGAAATTTTTAAACCCATTTTGGAGGGGTATTTCAAGATGTTGACTTCAGTGAAATATTTTGCAACCTTTTTTCCTCAAGAAATTGGTAAAATTAATTTTTTGTTTATGATTATGATCAACTAAACCAAAACGTGAAAATTATACAATATATAATACGAATTAACACTTTTTTTGATTTTTAAAATATAGTTTAATAATTATGTTCGATATTATCTCTTGCTTTTTTTTTTCTGACGGTGCGCATGGTCTTCGGTCTTGAATGCAGTTTGATTTTGAATAAAGGTAAGCTCTAACTAAGAGCGCCTGCATAGTACGAACCATAATGCCCTGAAATTTAATGTAATCTTATGGTATGCAAATTAAATCATAGTTTGTCAAGTAATGATGCACTAACCATAATCGTTTTCGTCATGATTTGCACTTCTCATTTCATCAGGTTCGGTTCTTTCATATCTCCAAGGAGTAGCAACCCCCTCTGCGCTTCCTTTAAATCGTTTTCATAATCATCATCATGTTAGTTTCCGACGATGATATATAAATACTGATATTAAAAATTTACCTCCAGCTGCCAAATAAATATCAGAGCATACGCCTATAAGAAATATTAGTTTAATAGGCGACTAGGCTATTAGAAATTAGTCAAAATTATGCAAATTTTTTACCTCCAACGCTATTTTTGCTACCCCATAACTCGACTGGCGTGAAAATTGAACAATGATTGAATAAATCGATAATTTTAATATTATTTTAATATAATTAGCCGGTCTCGTAGGAAACCTGTGTACCCCCTCTACTCGTCAATTCATCTGGACAATAAATGCCAGTTTCTGGTAATAGTTTTGATGACCACGAAAATTGAAGGGGCAAAAATTACGTGTAATTAACTAATTACCTATGAAGTAGTGCAGCCGCAAACTGTAATTTTGATTTTTGAAAGAAAACTGCAACCAAAATATTGAAATTTCATCGGAGTAAAAATTTTCCAGCCAATTTCAAAAATTCATAGCCCCCCCCGGGGGGGACAAGAGGGAAGCAAGAATTCCTCCCGGTCTCAAAACTTTTATTTTTGTATCAATATTCAACATACCAAAATTCATGCTTCTTTCGCGAATTGCAGTTTACTTACGGTTTGCGACTCTGCTAAAGATGCTAGAGCGATGCATAAATTTGCAATATTGGAACTGTCAAGCAAAGTGTCTGATATCTGGTGGTAATTGATGAAACTGATGAGGAGGTACCAATGAGACGTCTATCAGTGTAATCATACGCATATGGTTGCAAAATTTTCAAGATTTATAGGCAATTTTTGAATTAAAATACAAAATTTTAATTTTTGACTCCTAGCGGTTCATTATTGAACTTACGAGGAGGTACCTCACCATGGCCGGTTTTAAGGGGGGGGTTTGGGTGTTAACCCCCCCCCCCCAAAAGTCAAGCTCCACTCGCAATTTTTACCTATTTTAAAGCGCAACATCACTTTTAGTTATCTCTTCTTTAAAAAAAAAAAATTACTCATAATTTATGGAACCTAACCCCCCCCCCTCCACGAACAATCCTAAAACCGGCCCTGTACCTCACATTAGCGCTCCAACAGATTCTTGCCAGTCCCAATTGTAAAGATTATAATTCGTTGAATTTTCAATTTAAGCAAAAATAAGTTAATACATTTCTTTTTGATTTTTTAATGCTCGATAAAAATGGATTTTAAATATGTCCCGAAATGAATCTGTAAGAGGTGCTAAGATTTTTACTCGTTGCGAGTTCTAACATTACAAAGATGAAGAAAAGTTAACTTACTTGATTTACAAGTGAACCAAATAGTATTATATAAAGTGATATACGCAGCTATAAAATATCGAAAAAAATTATACTTTTTTAACTCCTTTCACCAACAAATTCGGTAGATTTTTAATTAATCAAGTTACCTATTATGTTATCAGCATCGTTCCCGTTTATGTGATTCTCTTGAATTGCTTTCAGCAAACTTGCTGCGCAATCGTGTGCAGTTTTATATTGCGCACCTGAAAAGGATACGGATTTGTAATTAAATGACCAATCACTTACTTGGAATAATTAAAACGATTGGAAATAACCTCTGTGGAATAATTCAACCGTCGCCGATATCCCTGAAATTTGATTCCCCAAACGTTCCGCTATTACATCGAAAAAATCACCGAAAGCTGCTCTTTCGCAATCTACATGTAAATTAAAAAAAATTAATTTTTATAAAAACGATTTTTTTATTTAAATTGAAACAAACCGTAACCGCAGTTGACGACGTTAAAAGCTGTGAAAATAATTGTCATTTAGTAAACATTTTCAAAACTCTGAAGTGACGGAAAAAACATTGATACGTATAAAATACAGAAAATTGTCATCTTACTTGCAAAAATAATTAAGCAATAAGGTAAAAGTAGTATTTTAAAAGACATAATGATCGAGTCTAAAGAAAGAAAATTTTTTGAAATCTATTCACACAATCGCACATCACGTCTTCTCTATACGATTCGTCTTGGTAGGATCTCAAAAGTTTTTATTCTATGTGAAGATGTAAGATAATGCAAGTCCATGTTACCTTACAAGTGGTTTTAAAAGCGTCATGAGTTTGCAATGCAGCATCAAAACAAACCGAAATTTGTCACAAACAAGTTCATAATTCATCGTTATATTGTGATGCGCATTATAATGGTAAAATTCTGATTCTTGGAAAAAATACGTCAAGCGATTGAGATAGTGCTTGTGTATTGGTTTGTAATTTATAATATTTCATGTTGATGCGTGTGCAGCAAAAGCACCCGTTTTAAATTTGATTTATGTATATTGATTTTAGAAACGCGTGTAACAGGGATTTTTCTCGATTTCGAATCAAAAAGTGATTTTATGGTTAATTCAAGGGAACTATCGCAGGTGTAGATTTTGAATTTTGATAAAACTTTGATTTTTAGAAAGAGGATATTTTTGATTTTTGGTGAATTTTTACAGTTTAAAAAACGGTCATTTTGAAATTTTTAAAATTCGTTAAAAGTCGAAAAATTAAGTATAGCGAATGAAAATTTGGTTTTCGGGTTTTTCGATGTTCTCTTTCCAAAAATGTAAAATAGACTTGTGTGACGAACGAACTCAACTGAGTATTAAACTTTTTTTCACCGTTGGGAAAAAACCGAACGAATTGATAAATAAAAATAACCAAACTAAGTAATTTTTATTCATACAAATTGCATGAGCATAGTTGGACGTGGGCACACAGGACAATTCCTTAATTCTTGAAATAACTAATTTCTCACTAAACATTCCAAAATGACTAAATTCAGGTACAAAAAAATCCACAACTTTGAGCTTGGTATCTCCTACTCTCACACCTTGAAGCATTATGATTCCCTGAGTTTTTCGAAAATCTGATAAAAAATTCGGTTTAAACAAACAATGTAGAGTTGTCGAAAACAGTTTAAAAATAAGCAATGCGCGTTGTATCGGTAATACGTAATTTACGTACATTTTCACGCCAAATTTTGAAACCTTGATATTCAAGTTGAAAAATACGTTCCCAAAGTATCGAAATTTTTTTCGAATTGTCCGATAACTTCATCGAATGCATAAGCATTTAAATAAGCAATATCTTACAACGTTTCCAATGGGAAAAATCAACGGCGAATTTTTACCAAAGATGGTCGAAGCATATTATACTGTATCTGTGCAAAAATTACGCAAAAATGTATTTTTATATTTTTAATAAATTCTTTAGATCAATTTTTAAAAAACTTCTCATTACATATAACATCCAAAAAGTCGTCAGTTTTCGAGTAAAAAATAAAAAAATATTGCAAAATAAGATCTGGTGAACGCCCGTTCGCTGATGGACGCAGTCTCGCTTGGGCTAGTGGCGATCTCATGTTCACGCGCCTTAATCACGTGTCGTCGTTCAATCCGTCCAGTTATAACTTGCGTACGTACTACGTAACGAGCGCGTTCTTGCGAATTAGCCGCTAAAGCTCGCGGCGCTGCATCGATCAGCGATCACTGAATATTTGCATTTGTCCAAGTTTGCAATTGGTCCAATTTAGACTTAACTAGCGTATTGGTCATTGTCATTTATTGAAAATTCCCAAAATTGAATTATGTAGATTTCTGTTTCATAAAATTTTGTAATTTCTGGAAAAATTGAACAGCGATTTTTCGCGTGCAATACAAGTAAACCCTGTTTAGTATTTTATTACTTTTTCATACACCTTGTGTGGTAACACTGCGTGATAAGTTTCACTTTTATCTGCCCAACGGCCAAACCGGTGAAGATTTTTTTAATTTTTCTGTAAATATGTAAATTTTTACCATTTTGTGAGTATATGTCATTCAAATTCATCATGGTAAACTACTCTCGAAACTTCTCGGTGACTTTACGTTTGCTTCCCTTCACCGAAAGACTATTTTCGAGACGACATTTTGTCAGGTAAATTCTTCATTGATAAGATACATCATTATCATAAGGCAACTTGTCACTAATTATCGCTATTTTGTAGCTTGTTCAGGTCACTTCCTGAAAAAAACACTTACAACAATGTGACAAACTGTTTAAAATCAATCTACCGAAAGAAATTACTCCCTCTAGAAGAAGAATACCTCTTCCATGACTTCCATTCGCCAAAATTAACCGATCAGGATTTCGACGCGAAGCCCATGATAATGTTAATGGGGCAATATTCCACTGGCAAAACTAGCTTGATTAGGTACCTAGTCGAACAAGATTATCCAGGAATTCGAATCGGGCCGGAGCCAACCACTGATAAATTTATCGTCATTATGGGCGGCGAAAAGGAAAACTTTATACCGGGAAATGCTCTTGTATCCGATCCTAACAAACCTTTCGCACCTTTATCGCAATTCGGAAACACTTTTTTGAGTCGGTTTCAATGCTCGATGGTACCGTCTCCGGTTCTGGATGGAATAACGTTTCTCGATACGCCGGGTATTTTATCAGGTGAAAAACAAAGAGTTGATAGAGGATATGATTTCACCGGTGTTTTGCAATGGTTCGCCGAAAGAAGCGATAGAATTATTTTGCTATTTGATGCCAATAAGTTGGATATATCTGATGAGTTTCGTAGATCTATCGAAGTTATTCGCGCATACGATGAAAAAATCAGGATTATTTTGAACAAGGCTGATTCTGTGGGTCATCAGGAATTACTAAGAGTATATGGTGCTTTGATGTGGTCTTTGGGGAAAGTATTAAATACCCCTGAGGTTGCGAAAATTTACGTTGGGTCTTTTTGGAGCGAACCTTTACGTTATGATATGAATCGCAGGTAACCTTGACTTCAATGTGATTTTAATTCGTCGAGTGAATGCCATAATTGACTATGTCCTTGTGTAGACTTTTCGAGGACGAAGAGAAAGATTTATTCAAAGATATTCAATCGTTACCCAGAAATAGTGCTTTACGTAAAGTCAACGATTTAAGTAAAAGAGCTCGTATTGCAAAAGTAATTTTTATTTCGATATATGTATATACATTTTTTTCAAAAAAAGATACGCTAAATAATATTTTTTTCAACAAAGGTACATGCTTACTTAATAGCCGAATTAAAATCCAAAACACCGACGTTTTTTGGCCAAGGATCTGCAAAAAGAAGATTAATAGACGATTTGCCGTCTATTTTTGAAGATTTAAGGATAAAATATAAAATATCACCCGGTGATTTCCCCGAAGTAGAGCAAATTAAAGTAAGCCAGTGTCTTTATTCGCGATATATCCCCCGATTCGATTACAATATCGGTAAATTTCAGGGAATCTTGGAAAAACATAATTTCGAAGACTTCAATCATCTAAATCCAGCCATTCTCGATCTTGTAGATGACATGATGGTGAATGATATTCCACAAATCATGAATATGATACCTTTAGAAAAACAACCATCCGCAGTTTCGGGTAAATAAAAAAACCATTAGTTGAAATCAAACATGGTTTATTAATTTAACTCGTGAAAATATATTTAGGAGGTTTATTTGACGATGTTCAATTGAGAGGAAATCCATTCGCGGAAAGTAGCAATAAACTGAAAGAAGGTAGTCAGGATCCCGATTGGATAGTTACGAGGTATCGAACAAAATACGACGAGATTTTCAGCTCGCTCGATAAAATTGATTCTAAAGCGGTTCCAGAAGGTATTCGTGTTTCAAATTTTACCATAAATTAATATCGAATGAATACTAATTTTTGTTAATTGTAGCCGCTAAATCGGATTTGATGAAATCCAAACTTCCTAATTCGGTACTTGCCAGAGTTTGGTTTTTAGCCGATGTAGATAAAGACGGATTACTCGATGTTGATGAATTTGCCCTCGCGAAATATTTAATTGATTTGAAATTAGATGGAAATGAATTACCGTCACAGTTACCGAAACATTTAATTCCACCTTCTAAAAGAAGTGCCTCGAAACAATTTTAAAGTTTCACGTTTTAGTTTTTGTTATTTTCTAACACTTTATTTTGCTAACAAAATGCTTGATATAGTGAAATCTTGTGATGCAAGAAACATTAATTTTTTTGTGAATTAAAGTTTCATTCGTATTTTATTGTGTAAGTGTAATAATGTAAATAATAAGTGTACAAGTGTTTTTTAAGGAATTATTTCTTGTTTATTTTGGTTTTTGAAAGAGATTTTTTTAATCAATCGATCTTATTGAAAAATATAAAAGGATTAATTTCATATATTACTACAGTTTTTAGTGTTTATTGAATCTGAACTAAATTTTGGTACAAAAAAGTCAAAATTAAAAAACTAAAAAAATAATGTAAAAAGGAGAAAGGCTACCCGGATGACAATTCCCACCCGGCAGAAGTACTCTTATTTTTGTAGTTTCCAAATTGTCCGCCTATAGCGTTACTTACCGATAAAAACAGGACCGTTATCGTCATCGCTTTTCATCCAATCAGAAACGCGGAATACCCCGATGTTAATTTCTTATCATGCAAATTAGAAATGACTTCATTTTTCTCATTTCTATCGTAGTGTGAATTGGTTAATTGTGTAATTAAAATTATTAGTTTGTTTTTTATGCTAGTATTTAAATAATATACCATATTAATATTACGATGTCTTACGGTCACACTGCTTTATACGAGGTGCTTAATGTAAGCAATAAAGCATCGGTACCTGAAATTAAAAAGGTGAGAAAAATTCTCTTTGTTCGAATTCATAATTTCAAATTAACTTGAGGTTTATATTTCATTGTGAATGTCCTCTTTCTTCACGTCCACTACCCATTTGCACCTTTTATCCCAAAAACAACCAGTAATTTTCCTCTTCACATTTCGTTTACGTAACGAAACGTGACGAAATAGCGATAACTATTTCAATGTTACATTCTCTACGTGTTTTCGTTTACAGGCTTATCGTAAACTAGCCCGAGAATTTCACCCCGATAAGAATCCATCGTCTGGTGACAAATTCAAAGAAATTTCTTTCGCTCATGAGGTACTAACCGATCCGCAGAAAAGATCGGTGTATGATCGCTACGGCATGAAAGGTTTACAAGAAGGTGCCCGAGAACCCTCATCTTCGGTCTTCCCCGATGATATATTTTCACAACTTTTCGATTTGGGATCCGGTCTGGGTGGATGTAGATTTCAAAATAGGCATCAACGTTCCGAAGACTCTATTTATCCGATAAAGTATTCATTATTCCGAATGACTCGTGTATTTTTGAATTGACTTAATTAATATTCATTCGTCCGCAGAGTTACATTGGAGGATTTGTATAACGGTAAATGTGTCAAGTTTCAAATGAACAAGACCGTGGTTTGCGTTTCATGTCGAGGGTAATTGACTATTTAGATATTGGAACTCACTTGAATTTTTTTAACCGTTAATTCGTTACAAATGAAATTTCTTCGACTAATTCTGAAATTATAGCGTAGCTGTAATACTTCCTTTATGAGTAAGGTCATGAGGTAAAGTGAACTTGATACGTTATCCAAAGCCAACGAATAAGTTCACTTTCACTCATCAAGACGCTATTTAAGCAATTTTTTGTGCGGTTGGTAAGAAATAAGCTCGTTATTTGCATTCGCTTTATTCGATTGAATTTCGCTTACAACGAATTTTCACCTCGGTTTCAATTCCAACATACACGTACTAACAATTGTTTACGTTAGAATCGGAACGAAGACTGGAGTTAAACATTGGTGCAGAGCTTGTCACGGACGTGGCATTCGATTACAATATCGTCCCGTGCTTTTATTAATGCAACAACAAATTTATACCACTTGCGAAGAATGCCAGGGTCAAGGTAAAATCGCAATTTCACATGCGTCGATGCATTAAAGTTCGCACCATATGACGCGTTCATCTTTGTACCGATACTCTTATCGATATTCGATAACGACGATGTGGCTTTTTCTTTAGGAAGCGTTGTCCCAGAACGCGACAGATGCACGCATTGTCGCGGCAAGAAAACTTGCATAGAGAAGAAAACCTTCGAGGTTTTCATCGAAAAAGGTATGAAAGATAACCAAAAAATCATCCTGCGAGGGGAAGGTAATCAATCGCCTGATACGCAAGCTAGCGACATCATCGTTATTTTGCAAGCCGACCCTCATAGCCGTTTTCAACGCGTCGGCAATGATTTATACTTCAATAAGGAAATTTCTTTGACTGAAGCTCTTTGCGGATTTTCTTTCGGGCTTACACATCTCGACGGGCGTGTTCTAAGAGTTGTTCAGCCCGCTGGAAGTTGTATTAAAACAGGTATGCGCCGCTTAAAATACCCAGTCATAGATCGAGGAAATAATCCTATGTTTATTAGGTCAAACCAGAGGCGTATTTATGGAAGGTATGCCACATAGGGCGGATCCTACGCAAAGGGGAAATTTATATATTAAATTCAACGTTAAATTTCCGCAAAATTATTTCGCCAATGAGAATCAAATGAAGGTAGATAATTATTTTATTCACCGATCACGTGTTTGTCTCAACGCGATATTTTATAGTTATTGGAAGGAGTCCTGGGACCAAGGGCTGAATTCAAAATGCCAACCGGAGAAGACGTAGAAGAGGTTGATCTACATGATTATACACCAGCCGACGAAAGTAGTTCGTCTCGTACGTACGCCGAAGCATATAGCGAAGACGATGACGAGCCTTTTGGAGCCCATTACATGCCCGGAGGTCGTGTACAATGCGCTCAGCAATAATTTATCAATACATTCCGAAAGGCTTTTAATACGTATATGGCTCCAACGAGGATTATTTTTCTACAACACTTATATTCAATTAAATCGAATTTTTTCTTTCTTCCTTCACACGTTGATAATTTATGTATAATTTTTACATTATGAGAATTTTGTCGCTAATGAGCTTCGTTTAATATTCTAATGGCCGAATTTATCACATTTTTTCTACGAGTTCAACGGTTGCTTTACATTTTTATTACGAATGTGATAGTATACGTAAATCTCTTATCGTTGGTAAATATTTACCAGAGTTTGTTATCGAGCTGCAAACTTGGCTGTTTTGATTTGAGAAATCGAATTTTGTGGGATTATATGTTAGTTTTGTGGTAGATTCTTATCCGTTTTACAACATCGTCGGAAATGCAACAAGTTTGATATTAGCGATTAATTTTTATGTGATGTATTATAATTTTTAGTAAAAATCATTAACATTGTTGAGTATTTACCCTCTTCCTTTTTTGCCCCCTTAAATTTCCATCAAAACGGAATCGTATCAATGTGTTTGTTTTTAACGTAATTTTTAATTTTTCGCATTATTTCATTATCAAAAATCTCATTCGTGATCAGCATGAAAATACTTGCTGAAATTTTTGTAGAAGTGTCGATAAAACGAGGGAATTTGTCGATTAATTAATTTAACCAATCGGATACGATTGTTTGGCTTTTTTAGATGGCGGATTTGTTATGGAAGAAGTTTTGCAAATAAATGCGAATTTTAATACAATAAAAGGATTATGGCTAACACCGTTCCTTGTGTTGATATTAGTTTGTTAAAAAATAAAAGTTTATTATTTTCGAGACTATTTGTTGTTATTTCGAACTGAAAGATTTGAATACAAGGTCGAAGAATTTTTAACATCGAGTGCAGCGTTGATCACAACGTTGTTCGGAATAAATCAATAAAAGCTTGATGGCGATACAAGTTATCAAAAGTAGCTCTTGATGTTTGAACTTCTATATCAGCTATACGATTATCTAATTAGTTTGTATTTTTCAGTGATTGGAAGAATACATTGTGGTTGTATTTGCTGAAGTTGATGAGAAAAACAAACGAAATGAAATCTTCGATAATACTTTCATACGATCGTCCACGTTGCAATTCCATTGATAGGTTTGTTGAAAATACAGCGAGTTGAAACATATCGTAAGCTACAAATTACATAGTCGTGACGTCGGCTCGTATTGACACATTGATACGTTTACGTGTATTTGGAGGAATTTAGTACAACGTCGGTGATACCTGTCAAAGTGTGTTTTCAATTGCATTCGAAAAACGAAATTCCATCGTAATGCTGAAACCGCTGATGCACATTTTGGTTCATCGTCGATACCGACGAGAGGCGTATGAAAGCCTCGAGTATAATAGATTAGTTAAATCACACATTGTTGATACACCCTAGATTATACTGGTGTGACGAGAGTTCCGAAGAAACATAACGAACGTTTCCGGTAATGTAGAATTTGTCTTTAGATGATGGTACACGCCGGAGCATCGGTAACGAGCGTTATTTAGCGTAATTAATTTCTTGCCTGTCGATGACTCGACCGAAGGTTTCATGCGAAGGAATCCGGGCAACGTTGAGTTTGCGTACCAAAGAGCTCCGCTATGGTACATTTTCGACGCACCGTATGTCTCATTTCGATGATTCAGTATCCTCGAGAACGCAGAAGGGCATTACCAATATACTGCAATGACATCCACATGTGCGCGTAAGCCCTGCCCTTCTTCCTTTCGTATGTGCCGCAACGTACTGATAACGGAGAACCGCTGTTAGATTTGTCCTGGTTTCAACATTTTTATCGTGCTCGCATCAACAGAAGGATAACTCGGTAAGTTTTTTTTTACGCTTCGATTACCTCGTCGTGTTTAATCGCATCGTTGGTGTTTTTCGCCGTCGACTAAATTAGCGTACAATTTAACCAATTAAATAGACGTGTTGTACCACGCCTTCGAAGTGGTGACGGGTTTTGGGAGTGGGAGACGTGGTTTTGTTTGATTTTATACGTCCGAAGATCGGGTATTTTCAGGATTTTACTTGTTAGCGGTGACCGTATGGTGTTTGGGTGATCGAATCCGGGGATTGGGTGGCTGTATTGTGGTTTATTCTCTGCACCAACCTGCGAATATTTCAGGTGATGGAATTTTGCAATTGATGTAGATAAGCCATCGAAATAATTCGATTTGAAATTAAATTCTCAAGAGATAATTAAATATATGGAGAAAACGTAGAAAATAAATAAAAATTTGAATTATTCATCAATATTATTGATAACTATTGATAAAAAAGTTAGCCTTATCAGAAGCTCACTGCGCAGAATCAGTAAATCAAGTGAGTCTGATCTGTATCTCCAACATCGTTAGTCATTGTATCAGGTAAAAATATGAGGTCAAATTGATAAATACTTATAAATATATATAAATTAGAATAAGATAATGCCGATAATTTCAAATCGTAATTATTTCTCAAAATCACGTTCCAAATATTTGTCATAATGTCGTAAATCAACGAAAACTACTAAATGTGTGTAAATTTTCGCACGTTTTGTTTTGGTAACACTGCGTAGCCCAATTTCGCATGCAGTGTTTCCCCTAAACTGACATTGTCCAGTTCATTATTCGCGTGTTCTCAAACATTGCGAATTACGAGGTAAAAGTTGATACGTGAAAATTGATTGTTTATCGTGAAAAGTTACGTGTTTCATAAGTGTGTCGATTGAGTATCGAGCTTTTAAGGATTTCTTGAGAATTCAACACCACCGTGGACGAAATACAAATCCATCTCATCAGGTAATTCCACTAATTGCATTAATTGGTGTAAACGAAAGTGTATTGGAATCGTGCAATATGGCGAATTTCCTTACCAACGAGGATATTTTACGACGATATACGATGGCCAAATGCGAACATAGTAATTTTAACGATCTGGTTTTCCACAATAAAATACGCATTAACATACCAATATCGAGTTATTTGTTTTTTTCACGTGCGATTCGCGGCACGAAGGTTACATTATGGATTTTACGTTACGATTTTCGAACGCTTTGAAATCATTTGTGTTGTAAAACGAACTCGAGCAGACGGCTCGAAATAGATGAGGAAAATGTACTGTTGTAATACGATGTTGCTTCGGAGTAGTTTGCCAAACAACGTTATCGGGTATATTTATGGCGTCGAATTAATAAAATAATACTCGGGCATCGGTCCTCGGTTATGTTGAAACGAATTGTATTCGTGTTGTAGCCACTATAAACAAATATCAAACTCTTCTAACGGAAAATTTTGCAGATACGAACATTTTCGTGATTGGCTAAACACGCGAACAAGTTTAATCGAATTTCGCCATTTTAGCCGATCTCGAGTATACGTGTAAAAAGATATCATTTGCGTAGATAGTCGTGAATAGATGTCGAATACAATCCACCTGGACTGGGCTAGCACGCGCCTGTCAAATATATCCGTGGGTCGGAATATGCAGTTGTAGACGTCAAAGGGGGAAGATTTGCCAGGCGAGGAATCTTCTATGGCAGCTCGTCGTGATGGTCTATATTTGGACTAGTTGGCCTCCTATACTCGGCGGTTAACTTTGGCTCTTCTTGCGCCGCTTTACGCTTATCGATTTTTCTGGCAACTGTTTCTACATAGCCATCTTCTGTGCACCGCGCAACGACCATGAGCCAAATATGGTACCATAGATATTTTTTCATATCGTCCATCTACCGAGAACTTGTGGAAAAAATAGCGGAAAATTCGAGACATTGGAAAGAAACGCGTTATACACGTAGCACCTTTATTACCGTAACCGACGTAGAAGCGGATTATTTGCAAGGCTAATAGAGCCAGCTTCGGTAGTTTTTTCTATCTTGACAAATGCCGCGTGAATCACATATTAAATGGTAATTTATGAGAATATATTCCGCTCTTTAGCAATACAAACATAATAGATTCTTCAAAGCTTCGAATCTTCGTCGCCTTTTTAATTGACTACGCGAGTGTTTTACGTTGCTTTCGTGTATGTAAACGTGGCTAATCTTTTTGTGGTATTCAACCAAGATAAGGGTTCTCATTAACGCCAATACCATGGAAAAAACTATCATCGTATCAATTTTTATCATCGGCGTTATCTTCTTTCCTGTGTTACGTCTGTCTTCCACGTACAATGCGGCAAATATATGTATAAATTACCCAAAAAAAAACCATTGTACGGATACATCGTCGCAGCTTCGTTGCTACACACAACCCAGAGGTCGTATTTATTATCTCATTTCTACTTTTTTTTTCACCCGTCATCGCCTCATCGGGTTTGCAACGAGGTTGAGGTGTCATGCTACCGCGAGGAGCTTATTTATAGAATTTTTTCGAACGCGTTTACAAGATCAGATATCGCATTGTGGCGTCGTCTCTCCGAAGAGCTACGTGTCCAACCATCGAGTTATCGATTTAACGCCACTTGTCCGCCCTCCCGATTTTCACGTCAGCCTGCGGTGAAATGCTCGCCATGTCGTGTTACGTCGTTTGTCAAATGGCTCGTTGTTTGTAGTTGGTCTTAATGTCGGTCGTCGGTCGTTATACAAATTGGTTATTTCAAATGGACCCCGGTATCTGTGTTCCAGATATTGCGAAATTATGCTCGGATTTGAAATCCGTTCGTTACGAATCATATCGACGATATACGTGACCGTGTGTCGTACTCATATTTGTTTATGATCCCCCTCTCTTGACATCTCTCCGAAGCGATTTTTCGCACGGTATCGACGCCTATGTCGAAAAATACGCCCTCGAGGATGAAATAACCTCCAGCTTTGAAATCGCCGTCGTCGAAAACCTACGAATCGACATAGGTGACGAATTTTTAACGAAATTCTTTTTGGTCTCCCCCCTCTTCTCCCCAACCAACTTTGAAATCATTGGTAATTCACCTTCAGAGTCAAAAGCAACATCATCAAATACATTGAAATCGATGTATAGGACGAATTTTCATCATTATCGATCATTTCTCTCTACTAATGCTTTAATGAGAGGGAGGAGGGGGGGAGGAATAAATGTTTTTGAATTCATGAACATTTGTTCAAGCAAAATGAAGAAATTATGAGTTGATAATGAGGAATCAAGAAAATATCGATTTTATCAAAGATAAGCGAGGTTGGTGGATGTCTCCCCTCCGGCCCCTCTCACTCCCATCACCTCTTCCATCTATTTTCTGCTAATGTGTTGCATTCTGTGTGAAATCTCTTTCCTTACTCACCTATTTTCCACCTTAATTGAGGTGTTTTTTAGAAAAATTATCTAACATTTTTGTAAGTTGTGCGCTACTTGCATAAATTTCCCCCTCTATTACTTTGTTTTCTACAAGGATCGTCGTTCAAGTGGCGCGTGTGTGTGAATTCATCATTTTATTTTGAAGCGATTCGGGTTTATCGTAAAAATTCATAAAACTCGACAGAGATTTCAATGGCTGGGTTTTCAATTCCACTCAGTTCAATTCTGAGGATGATTTTGCGCACGTACGAACCACACACTCGAGGTACGTAGTCTTCAACGAGTCATTCTAAAGATGTCGGTGGCGGGGGAGGGGGGGAGGCGATGAAAATTGATAATACCTCTTCACGTATGTCGATTCCAAGGTTTCTAACAACGACGGATCCAAATTTAAGAGTAAAATCGCTCGCAAAAAAAACGTATACGTGATAGATCTCATCGTCGTCGTCGTTTTTAAAAGTTCGAAATACTTTTGAAAAGGTCGACGATCCAAAAATCATCTCATCACGTCATAGCGTAAACCACCGAGTACTCGAACTGGCATAACTTATCGAAGCTCGAAAGCTTGGCCACGCTTATTCCCGACAACGTTGTTGGCGGCGGCCGCGGCGGCGACGTCGAAATGATAATTACGACAGTTCGTAATGAACTTCTTGTACGACCTTGAATGCTTGCGTACTTCTGTTCACGAATACGTTACAGAGAAACGTATGAAAAGAAAAAAAAAAACGGCATCGGAGGTCGTCGAAGAAGTGCGCGGTATCGTAGCGAATTTCGTAACGTTCAAAGTCCGCCGCTTCTTAACGCGGCCGATTGTTTCCGTTATCAGCGAGAAAATTTTCTTCGTGTCGCGGCGTTGGTAAGTTTGGCAAAAAGTCAAACTTGACGGTCGAATAACGAGCGAACGAGATCGAATAAAACCTCGTACTCGTCGGTCGCCTTAATGGCGTATTTAATTGGCATTGTTGGTCTTATTTTCGTATTGTTTTTTACGACGAGCGATAAAATAATCCGAATCGAAGAATGACTTTTACTCTCGCTAATTACACCTAGACGCTTCTGCGATTAATACAAAGGTCTTTAAAGGACTCGTCAAAGCTGAGGTTATCACTCTGAAGGATGAAAAATTCGAAAAATTCTATCCAACGTCGCGTAACGTTGATGAACTTTACATATTTTTACTACGCGAACGTGGCTGATTTTTCATTGATGCGAGCAGCTTCCGCCATACGAGATCGTGTCGCATTTCACCTATTTTTCATTTCACTCTTCGTCTCCATTGGCCGAATGATTAATCGATTAATTGAGATAGTAGCACGTGCCATACCTCCTTTGCCCCGTCTCGATACGCGATTTTTACTACACGCGATTTCAACTGTACACACAACCGGTTCGATTATGCGCGTAGACGTGTGCGCACGTCGGCGCGTTAGTGGCTAAGGCGTTTTATGTTACCGTAGGACATCCGGTTGATTTCGGCCGTCGTAGTTGATATATTTTCAGTGATCGGTTTATTGATCTAGACCGGTTCGGATGATCGTGGTGTCGTTGTCGTCTTACTCGATAAGGTGGGATTTTCTAGTACATGTTTGCATGGTTCAGAGGCGGGAGAGGGCTTGAGAAGGATGGCGATATTATGCAAAATCACCCAGTTGCGAATAAATCACCAAAGGTTAGTTCGATCGTTTGGCTGTGGAAGGATTTGCAAATCCTGTGTTTTCTTATTTTGAACTTGGAGGAATTTTTTTCAAACGGAAGTTTTCTTTGGGAGAATTTTACGTAATTTCAGTCATCACAGGAATTCATTTTGAGGCAATCCTCGTCTCTGGAACTTGTAAAATGACTTTTAAATGGGGGTAGGGGGTCCTTGATTGGTTTCTATTGAAAAAAAAGTTGCAGAAGGGGAAATGGAGAAAGGGAATTTTATCTTAAAACGGCGAAAAGAAAGCGATCGAAATTCCTACCTTCTATTTTATGCGGTAAAAATTAAATTTCAAATATTTTTTTATTAAAAAAATTGTATTTTAATTTAAGAAGAATACGTATAGGTTTTTGGACACAAAATTTTATGATAACTAGCTTTGCTAGTTGAGGGCTTCACCCCCGAACTCCCCTCACATTGCTTCGCAATGATCGCTACCGTACACTCCTATTTTTTCTATTTATAATAAGTCTCAATCGTAATTGATATAGTACAAAAATCTTCTCGGCTTTTTCGCTGAGATCGAAATCAAAAGCTTATGGCAAATGGGGTAAATTACCCTTATGACGGAAAGGCGAATGGCAGCAAAATTGCTGCAAATGTCATTTTATGATACAATCTTAATAAGTTGACATGATTAGCATTAGTTCGCTGTATTTGCGGTAATTTACTGGTAATTTGTGGTAATTTACGGTATTTTACCCATAATTTACGGTATTTTACCAAGAATTTACGGTAATTTACCAGGAACTTACGGAAATTTACCACTAATTTATGGTAATTTACCGGTATTTTAATTTATATAATTCACCGGTAATTTACAATGATTTAACCATAATTTGCAGTAATTTACCGTCATTTTGTGTATTTTACCACCAATTTACAGTAATTTACTGTTGATCTACAGTTAGTAACCAATGATAATTTACCATAAATTTCCGGTATTTCGTTAACTTCCCATTAATTTTCCGTATTTACGGTAATTACCGGTAATTTATTATGTTCTAAGTTTGACGAAATTTGGTTCGCTCGTTTTGGCGTGAAGTCTCAAAGGAAACGGCTATCAATTTTAATCAAGTGATAGAAGTGGTGAGGAAGGGTGGGGGGACGCAATAATGATACTTTTTGGTGGTGATTTTTTGAAAATTTAATTTTTAAAGTTTTTATAGAAATTGCGAATTCCTTAAGTATATTTAATTATGCGTTAAAAGTGAATTGAATTCAAAATTTTTCAGAAAATGACAAAAATTTGAAAACATTTGAAAAAAATTACAAAGCCGAACCCAAGACACATTTTTGAGTTTTTTTTTTTTTTTCGTATGATCCAATTTCTGAATTTCTTATAAAATCTGATCAAGGCTATGAATTTTTTTTTATAATAATGAATTTTTTATGGGCTGTTTCATTCAATCAGCATAAGTCGAAAAGCAGGAGCAGGGGGGGGGGATTAAAATAATTAATATATCGTACACTCTGATCGGGAAAAATTACCAAACCACGCCATAACGCAACGTTTTTATTTCTTTTCTGCAGACTGAAACGGTTGAAAATCCTTGAGAGGTTCTCGTAGCTCATAAAAGAAGGTGGTAACTACGCGGATAATGAAAGGCGAACTCCAAAGGTAAGCTACTCTACTCGTAACGATTTGCTTTTCGCACGCTAACGAAGCGCGATAATACTCGAAGACGGTATCGGAAAAGGTTTAAAGATATCGGCTTGTTAAAGCTGTACCCGCCGAGGGTAGCGGGGTTCATGCGGAAGACGCTAAAACGTAGATGGAAAAGGTAGTTGGAAGTCGGCGGCTGCCGCGACGCTTGCGGAAAATTCCGACGACGTGGCAGGCCTGCCAAAAAAGATGAAATATCGACCAAAAGCAACTTTACGACGTTGGAAATCGGTGCGGAGGAGGCGCGGTACGAGGGGAGATACAGTGTAAACGGAAGGAGCACAGAGGGTTGTTTCATCTGGTACGTTTTACGTATCGGTTCGTGGACCATTTTCGGGCTTTTTACGCCGAAGCCCAGAGTTTCGAGTAATGTTTACGGATGTTCGTCATCGTTCGAACGTAACCGACGAAGTTTTGCCGAAGAGACCACGGCGAAGTTGCGAACACGTTGACAAGCCCTTTCGTGAGTTTTTTCCAAACTCCGAAGCCCTTCCGGCGTCCCTTTCGAACGCCCTAATTCAAACACCCTCGAACGTGTCGTGCTGTTACCCTCGGACAATGCATGAGACGTGTAAGACTCGTCAGGGTAGTTGAGTGATTATGCAGAGTTGACGACCGAGTCCCCGAAGGATTCGATTCGTTTTTAAATCGTCCAATTGGAATGGCACACCTCATCGAGGGTGATGTTCGTAATGAGCTGTTGCGAATTCCACTGGAGTGTTATCGGAGGTTTTGAGGAGATTCGTCGAGATACGAGTAGCTTCCATTGTTTACATAAATATGCATAAAATACACGTTTACCGGCGAAATTCGCCTTAACGCATTGTTCAGCGTTGAAAAAAGTACTTCTTTGTTTTTCCAATCGATCGATTTCGGTCATCGATGGACCTTTTTTAACGGTTTTAGTTATTTTGAATCAATTTTCGATGATTGGGGTTTTCGTAAATTGATAAAATTTTGTGATCACGGGTTGGTCGTTCAGTCGGTCGGTCATTTCTTGAGAATATTGTTCATTTTGCTCCAAGTAGTTTGATTTTAGTTATTTGATGGACTTTTTATTAGGTTTTAATAATTTTGAATTAATTTTCGTGGATTTCTGTCGATTTAGGTAAATTTTTATCGATATTATTGGTCAATTTTGTAAACGCGAATCGGTCATCTCAAGAAAAATACTCTTCATGTTGAGCCGAATGGCTCAGTTTCGGTCATTAATGGACTTTTTAAATATTTATAGCCATTTTGAGCCAAGTTTTGACAATTTTGTTAAATTCGATTTAATTTCTATTTCAAATTAATTAATTTTGTAATCATTAATCGGTCATTTTCCAAAAAATACTGTTCATTTGACCACAAATAGTTTGATTTCGGTCATTAGTGAACTTTTTTCATGGTTTTAGTCACTTCAAATCAATTTTTCGTGATTTTGGTCAATTTAGATGAATTTTTATCAATATTATCAGTTAATCTTGTAATTGTGTGTTAGTCATCTTCATAGAAGTACTCTTCATATTCGTTCAAATAGTTCGGTCTCGGTTATTAATGAATTTTTTAAGGAATTAAATATCATTTTGAATCAATTTTCAACAATTTTGGTAAATTTAAGTGAATTTTTAATAACAAATTATCGTCTGATAATCTAACTCGCTTCGTTTTAATCTCAAAAGTTTCCCTCAATTTTGATTTAGACCCATTTGGTATCTTTTTACGTGGACTTTTTCGGTCAAGATGGATTTCTTCGGTCAATGATGGACTTTTTCGTTCAATTGCGCTGATTTTAAACGCATCTTTAGGCATTTATCATGTAACTTTTCAATTTTTCATTGAACTTTTTTATTTCAACGAAATCAATTTTTTACTATTTTGTAGGATTTCCGTAATTTTTTAATATTGCGGTGGTTTTTTACTTTTTTTCAATTTTAAAATGAATTAGTCTACAGTCCAAATGGCAAAAGTGTTCATCGAGCTTGCATTTCTGGAGGACGAGAAATTCAGTTGGATTCTTGTATTAATTAGTTTCTCCTCGAAAGTAGTCTTGCGATGTATCAAAATGGGTTAAAATTTCACGAGAAAATCAAAAATCCAGATAAGTTTGATTTGAGTGGGTTTTTTAATTTTTTTCCCAAAAAGGTTTTGCAATGCATCAAAATAGGCTAAAATTTTATTAAAAAATCAAAAATTAAATTAAAACTTTTTTGAGTAGGTTTTGGGTATATTACGTTTAGATTTGAGTCGACTTTCAGATTTGAGTAAGTTTTTGAGTCTTTATTTAAAAATTGTATGCAGTAGATCTAAATGATTTAAAATTTTGCAAAAAATCTAAAAATCATATTTTTTGAGCTATTTTTGAGAATTTTAAGCTCAAATTTAAGTCGGTACATGCTCAAAATTGATCGAGGAAAAAAATCTGAATTTTCGAATTCCTTATGGAATTTAACTCATTTTGGTATACCTCGTGATCACTTTTGAGGAAAAACTCAATAATGTACTCAAATTTTGAGTTTGGAATTTTCAAAAATTTCTCAAAAAAATATTCGATTTTGACCATTTTGGCTAATTTTTGTTCATTCTTATGATTTATTTATATGATTTCGGTCATATGACTTGAGTTTTGCACGGTTTTAGTCTATTTCAATGAATTTTCAATTTGCTTAATGAACTTGGCTAATTTTTGTAAATATTAATGCAAACTTAAATAGTCATTAATATTTTTTTTGTTCAATTTTCAACATTTTTAATTGATCTCGTTTATTTTTGTCAAATAAATTGACGGTTGTCATTTTCAGTAATTTTTAATTCGTTTTATTTAGTTTATTATTTTATTGGTCAATTCTGGTATTTTCCTACAAAACAAGATGAAATTTGGGGTAAAATCGAAAATACTCGATACATATGCGATAAAAATTTCCTGAAATTTTTTCGTTCATTTTTACCCCGCCTGAAACGATGTAAAATTTCATTTTCGGGGCGACAGTGTGTACAAAAAATGTGAAAAATCGTCGTGAATTCCGATTTGCGTAATTTCTTCATAGTTTGATGACCTTTGGAGATATGCGAGATCTAATAAAATAGACGACCCTATTATTCGACGTGGTGGTGATTCGAGGTGGAACGAGTCACGATGCGTTCTTGAACTCGGATGGTATTTTTTTGGGGGGCATCTTCTGCGAAGGCCGCGACTGAAAAGATGCCTCGAATCTTCGTATTGAGGATGTCGCCGAAGGGACTTGGTCGCGATGAGGATCTCTCATACGTTGATATGGATTTTACCATCACGAATACATCCGTCTGTTCTGATTTGGACGACGTCCGCGTTAAATGGCTGCACTGAAGCTGGGACCGGGGCAGGCGGGTAACGAGGCGATTACACGTTAGCGTATTTGCGTGGTACGTGAAGATAATTGTCGAAGGTTTTTCGATTGCGCCGCGTACGAGTAAAAGAAAAAAGAGACGAGGACGAGGTGAAGAAATACGCACGTAGACGTAAGGCTTCGGCTAAGGTAGCGCGCGCCTGTTTTTATCGGCCATTCATGGTCCAAAGGTTAGCCCGAGAGGTACCGCGAAACGGCGCGGGTAATACGTGGTAATTTACCGATGGCCCGGTGCCAAGAAATATTCGCGTTGACATGTCTTAAGAGTCTTTTGCGGATCGCGCCTTGTGCGAATATTCGGAGGATGCAAAAGAAGCGGCGGATTCGGTGGCTCGAGAGTGTATATAGATGGAGGCCGATGCAAGAAATAGGCAAAGAGCTTAGTCTGCGTTGAATGTAACGATGGTGTGCGAGTGCTGCGAAACCAGGCGTTTACGTCGTGTGCCAGTACGGTTTGGCTTTTTCCCTCGAACTTTGTTCGGGCTTTGAATCGTGGTCGGTCGACGATACAAGGAGGGGAGCTTGAGTGGATTTCTTCGGCGTACTAACGCAGCACACGAAGACTGCTGCGTTTTTCAGCTATATTAAACACGCCGCAACCGAAGGTGTACGCGTTTTGGTGCCCTGGCGTTTTTTTTTTTACGGATTTGCGCGTTCGCCGGATTTATTGCGCGCACGGTGTTGCTATTGTGCCAAATATTTACCTTCTAGCTGCCCTAGGTGAGTACTATTTTTGTATCGTGTGAAATTTTTTCTACCTGAGGATTCGCTGACGACCGTCGTGACAAATCGTGGAGGTATCGATCGACATTGTATTCGACTCTCGAGAACCTACGTCGTGCCTGAGGAAACCTGCGCCTTTGGTGTTCTACGCAGAGAAATTTTTCTCCTGCTGGAAACGTCACCAATAGTGTTAGCAGATGCTTTCATCGAGTTTAATTTTTTTTTCACGCTTGTCTCATCGAAGTGTTTGAGTTCGAGCATCACCCTGCTCCAAGGAGATTTTTAGTCCGTCAACGTGCCCGCCTCGTTTGGTGGTTAATTTTGCAACGTTTCCGGTGACGTATTTAAATCGCGAGAATCCTAGGAGCTTCGGCGTTTTCGCGAATCGTAAATGTGCCTCAGCAGTGGTTCCCAAAGTTGGGTTTAGAATTCGCGAAATTTTAACGTCAATGAGGAACGAGACGAGTAATTAAGGCGCTTACCTTTATTAGGGAGGAGGGTTTGTTCGAGGATTGTGATTTTTTTCCTATTTTGTTATTATTTTTTATTATGTACGTATCAATAGCTATTATTCAATTTATTCTTTTTGCTACTCAATTTGTTAAATTTATGTCGGCGTTGGAGACCTCGCAGTCGAAGGCGATAAAATGAAATTTTTTTTAAATGATGAGGAATATTTCGCGATAGATTTTTTTTGAATAAATACGCAAAAATTATGCTCAAAATAAATTGACCTAAAGTTTCAATGTTTTTTTCTCAAATTGACACCCCTCATCATGTACTTCCCTCCCCACTCCTCCAGCCACCAAAAATCAACATCAACCCCGCATTATACGATAAACAGGGAAAAGGAGCGTGTGCTCCAAAAGTCTTACAAATGCTCATCGCTGCCTTATTTATATTAATATTACTAATTATTTAGGAGAGTCCAGGGGGAAGTGAAGGGTCACATTATTATTGTTGATTAAAAAAGAGACCAAAAGTAAATTTACGCTCGTTTTGATGATTTAATTGATGGCAAAAAAATTAAGCTAATGTTAATTACGAAATTATCGCGATACTTTGATATTAATAAGAGGGGTGAAGGGGGTTTAATACTTTGGCTCAATTTTACTCTTCGTCACTAACACAAAGATAAAGTAGGTGCTTCTTTCCATCCCCTGTATTTTTTTTTATCCACTATTCTTATCCGAGCGTAACTCTAGACCACGTTTTTTTAATGTTGGAGGACAGAGGGGAGGAGGGGAGCTTGCAACCTGATAAGACCTTGAAGCGGTGAGGGTGCATAGCTCCTTTGCATTTTAACAAATAATTTATTTATTGAATTTTTTAAAATGTTTTTTAAAATATTTTTCCAAACTAAATTTTTGGACTTTTTTCAATTTGATATTAAATTTTTTCTTCTTAAGGGAACAAAATTTATGGGTTAAGCTTTTTTAAATTTAATTTTGTGAATAAATTTTTTCGATATTTTTCTGTTCAAAGGAATGAAATTTTTGAGCAGCATTTTTTTTAAATTAATAAAATGAACATATAACTTTTTTTTTGATTTATGTGAATTTTTTTATGGTATTTTTGTGCTTGAAGGAATACAATTTTTGGACAAAATCAAAAAAAAAAATTTAACTCTACTGTAAATATCTGTTCTCTTTTTTTTGTTTGAAAAGATATTAATGTGATGGGGGAGGGAAGGGAGAGGTCGGAAGTCGGCGACAAAAACAACTATCATATCGTTCAATTGCTAAATTTATTCTCCGGAGAATTTTTTGATAATTTTTATGTGACAGGGGTGACCAAAAATAACGCTTAAAATATGTTCTTTTTACCGTTATTCTATTGTTGGAGTTCTCGAGTATGCTGCTCTAATAATCAAGCGTGGGAGGGGGGGGGATTTCTAAAGTTTCGTCGATCCGAAAAACTTTTTTTGTTGCAAAAGTTACAATATTTTTCTCTGTTTTGTTGAATTTTTTTTTCGCGTTTTTTCTCGTTCGAGGAAATTTTGTCAATTTTAATTAACAACGGGGCGATTTTACGATTTTGCAAATTCTAAGGGATTCCTAAAATGCGATTGACAAATGAAAAAAAGTTTTGTACATTAATCAAGTATACCTTTGGAAAATTATTTGATTAAATTTTTTTCATCAGGAGTTACCAAAATGTCGCTAATGAAAGGTTTTTTCATTTTCTCATATCTGATGTTAGGTTTCGTAAGAGGGGGGGGGGAGATTTTTTATTTTCAGCGATTTAAGGTAATCGATAAAAAAAGCTTAATAGATTTTATCGATCTGAAAGTTGAGGTTTTTCTCTTTAGAAAAGTGTTTAACGTTATGACGAAATTGTGAGAATTCAAAAGATTTCAAGTGGTTCGCAAAACTAAGCGACCAAAAAAAATGTTTTCCGTTATGGCGAGAATTTGAGTATATTTTGAGTGAGCAAATTAGGCAAGGTGAACAGGAATTTTCAAAATAACGTGAAATTATTGTTAAACAATTTAGAACTGGTCTTTGGCTATTTAGATCGAAATCAGGGTTTCATAAAGTTGTCAAATTTTTACGAAATTTTCCTGATTTTTTTTTTTAGCAATCGTTTTGTATAAGTTTTTGGATAATTTATCGAATAAAAATCTGCCCCAAATTTTATAACATTCTTTGTACAATTTTGCTTAGCAGTGGTTTCCAAAATGATTTATTATACAGAAATAGTATCGTTGTCGGTTGCGTAGTTGCAAGTTGCTTCTGTTGCTGATTTGCTACATCTCGCGAAAAACTCCTCGTTGGTAATTTATCATTTTCAGGGGTGCTCAAAATGTAGCTTCTATACGTGGAAAATGGATACAAATTATCAACAATTATAATGAAATCCATTTATTGGAAGTATATACTTCCTTATATCAGGAATGCCCAAAATATTCTTCGGAGACGAGAAAAATCACGCCAACTGTTCTACTTCTCGAGTTCCAAAAATGCGATCCGCAAAGTTCGTAAAATCGCGTCGAAGGACGGAAAGTGCGTTAAAATTGATATTTCAGCAATAAACGTTTTAACGATTTTGTACGCGGAACGTGGAAAAACCGCATTGGTTTTAATTCCGATCAGGGTTTCGTAAAGTTCGGTAGGAATTATTTCGACGCAATTTTACCACCTCCTGTTTGCCTTTTGTCTTGGTGCGAATAATATTGATGGGGTTTACTCATCGAAGAAAAGTCATTTTTCGCCAATTGTTTCGAGCACCCTGCGTATCCGTAAGACGAACGCAGACCTGACGCGTGCGGTGTTTTATGTGCGGATGGCGCGGTACGGAGGGGCGTAAAAATCAGGTCAACGATTTCATTCTCGTTACCACGAGAACTGAGAAAGCTCGGCGAGGTTTTCTTCGGCAAACGTACGAACTCTGGAGCGTGGTCGGTGTACGTTGTATTCGAAATGGTCTTACGTCCTTCGTTCGATTTTTCTCCAACATGAAACGCATTTTTGGATGCTTGAATGAACGAACCTCGGAGATAAGGTAGCAGTGGCGTCGAGGCACGCTCGCGTCTCGCGTATTTCACGCGGGACGCTATTGACAACGAGCGCGCCAGCGCGAATCCCACCGAATTACGAGGGTTTGCCTTGTTTTCATTTGGCAGCGATGTCCACGAAATCCAAGCGCCGCGGATGAAATGTACGAGCCGATAGTGTATCGATCAGTGTCGCTGCGGCGATTCGACCACAATGACGTAGACGCAGGTGGAAGAGTACTCGACGACGGAAGAGGGTAGTCATTCGAAGCGCTTATATCGTGGGTGTCTATGGTGCTTGAGCATTCGACGAGATGGCACAAGCTTCGGCGTACTCGGGGTAGTTTTTTTAGGGGTAGTTTGAGCATATGTGGAATGCGCGATGGAGTGGAAGTGGAGGAAGCAAAATGATGATCTGCGAGATGGAAGCAGGATTTTAATCAGAGAGATGCTCGACTCAGGAATGTCTTCGATGAAGGTAGGAGTGGCGTATGTTGTCGGAATGGAATTCTGGAGAAAATAAAAGTTGCTCTGGAGGTTCCAGAACGGCTCGGTGTTGGGAATATTTGGCTGTTTTTGTTTGCAGCATTGTTTTGTTTATATTTTGGTAAAAGATGTTTATTTAATTCAATAATTGAAGTAATTTTGAAGAAGTGGACATTATCCTTGTTATTAAATAATTATACCATTCTAACTAATTTCTTTTACCTGATGTCCAAGACATAATTCCTCTCTCCTCTCTGTCCTATCTCCTACCCCTGGCCCAGATTGCACTATACAGCACGTAAAACTAAGTAAAAATCGGGGTGAGGGGCAATAGGGTGATACAAAAAATCCTAGTCATAATTTTAGCCAAATTGAATACTTTTGATTTGTATTTTTTTGTCGCTAGATTGACTCGATTTTTTCAAATATTTCATGTTTTTAATAAAAATTTATTTTTGGTTTTAGAAAACTCCTTGGCCTTTTGAAATTTTGTTTTTGAAAGATTTTTTACATGCTCTTTCCAAAAATCCTACTCTCGTTCGAATCCGACCCAACCACTTGAAGAGGTTCCCTTGTTAGTAGGGCGTGGAAATTTTAAATCTGTCATTGAGGTTCAATAATGGAATCAAATTTTGATGTTTTTCTGTGAGGAATTAATCTCATTAAATTTTGATTTTTAATTTATGTCGTTTTTTTCTTCAAAAAGTATAATGCACTTTTCTGTTGATTTAAATTTAACTTCGATGTTGAAAAATTTTTTTATTGCGTCAAATTATACCTTTTAAAGTATTTTTGGAATTTTTTTTCGAAAATTCTCGTATTAAATGCCCTTTGCATTTATCTCATCGCGAATGGAATTTTTACGAATTTGATGCAGATTTTTTTGATAACCATCCCCCCTCACCCCTCCTCCTTTTTTTTTACCAATTTTGCAAACTCCATTACGGCGTTTTCTTTGAATTCTCAAAGAAAAATCATATCAAATTATTCAAAATGGGCTAAAAGATGAGGCTGAAAATTTCTTTCAATTCAGACTACTATCCCCCTTCTCCCTTCGTCATTACTTCAATAAAAATTTACCAATTTACATAGATTCTACGCTGAAAATGGAACAATTACAAATGAAAAAGTACCTGAAACGCTTTCAGTCAAGATTTTGACCTATAACTAGGGGCTTCGCCATTACCCATATTGTTCATAATTAATATCATATGTATAATTAATAATCTTTATTATTTTTTTCAATTTTCTTAGATTTAATTTTTATAAAAAAGTAAAAAATGAAAATAA
>QBDW01005276.1:0-38230 GCA_003261595.1 Maconellicoccus hirsutus | reverse complement strand
CATCAAACGACTTAAATTATACAACCAGATTTAAACCCTCACTCACTCCTCCCATTCCTACTCCCCTGTCCGAATCCTTCATCACTGGGCGTAATAATCTTGGCAATTAAAAACGCCCAGTATAATAAAAAAAAAAATACAATGCCAGAATAAATGCGCACCTTGTTCGCAATTTTAGCGAAAAAACTGCTAAAAAAAAAAACACATCTCGATGGAAGCATCGTGCGCGAGACCAAGAAAAAACTCCTTCGTGCATCGAAAGAAGGCAAGAAGCCACGCTTCCAATAAGTAGCGCACGTCTCTAGACAACGTATATGATTTACAACGGTAAATACGCGACGAAGCTAAATCAACAGAATCAGCTCGTATTACATCCGCGTTCAAAATTCATGAAGAAATATATTGTTTTCGTTTCCAAACGTTTTTAAGGAATATCTCACAATAGAAACGTCATTACGAGATTTTAAATTGAAAAAAATGATACCAATCAACAACGCTGCGAGAGATGGTTAAACCGGAGTTTACATTATAAATAAACCTTTTACTATGCAAATCTCGTCTATACGACCAAATTCGCGAAATGTTTCATTAAAAAAAAAAAAAGAATAAAAAACGAACAATAACAAACATTTTACAGTTTTTTATTGCGCGAAAAATTGAACGAGTAATTAAATTTTACGACGTTTTCCTGATTTCGTTTTTTTTTTCAAATGTTTCCTTTTCTTCGCGCAAAAAAAAATTATTATTAAAACATTAAAAAACAAGAAAAAAAGAGGAAAATATACAAACAGAATTATAATAGAAAGTGATAATTTTTTTGTCGAGATATGTCGTCAATACGGATCTACATATGAAAAATATGCAAAGCAAAAGGAGCAACGAACTATGAAACTCGTCGTCGATCAGATAAAGTACAAATAGTTTTTGTATGAAAACAAGACGACCTTGATTTGATATTGAAAGGGTAACTTCTTCCTATTGTCGAAACGCCACCACAAGGTCAACTGAAGGTTGTAATTTCCACTCGTTCAATTGCGTCAATGCGTCTCTCACGCAACAATAGCTACTAAAACTTGTTCATGTTCCCGCATTTTAACTTATTTTAAAAGCTCGCCGGAAGGGTAAATTTCAGTTTGTTGTGTTCCATCGCATCCACCCAAGCATGATTTATCATCATAGGAAGTCATTTTGCTCGAACTTATTCAACAGAGCGCATCAACTACATACTACAATTACAAAAATTTTCAACTCGTTTTCCAACGAAAACCAGCATACAGAGAAAAACTGAAATCAAATTACCTCTAATTTTAACGATCAGCAAAAAAATAAGCCAACTCGAATACAGCCTAAAATATCGAATAATTTATATTCCTAAAACGATATTAACTCTCAGTCGGATTTTTTTTTCTTAAAAAAAAAAAGAAACATAAAGAAATTTTTGAAAAGGTCTCGGGTAAATATAGGGAAAAAGGCGGAATCATACATCTTCGTATATCATCGCAGAATAACAAATGATACACTAACGATGAAAGTCTCCAGAGGTCAAACTCCAACTTGATAGAAAAAGATACCAAACAATATACTAAGAGCGAAGCAATACCGTTTCCTCCCCCCGAGACCGGATTTTTTATTTCATTTCAGACATTTTCCTCGTCGTCGTCATCTTGGTCGTCGTCTACGCTCATGAACACCAAACGAACGAACGTTTTACTTATTCCAAATTCCTTATTTCGAATTTTATTGCCGATTCTACTTTGGCGATTTCTTTTTGCACGATGCGATGTCCCTCTGTCACCCTTTTCTCTAGTCCCAGCCAAATAATACACGTTCGCGTAACTTGGCTATTATGCGGCATCCGTTTATGTAAATATTTGACTCGTCCGTGTTTTTTTCTTCACCCTCGAGCATTCCACCAACTTTCATCTTTTGTGTTTGGCGAGTTGAAATAACGAGTGATATTTATGAAAAAAAGAGAAAAAAAAACATAAGGAAAACGATTTGTGAGACAACACCACACACCCTCGGTCCACGCAACACGCATCAATTATAATCTTCCGAAAAAAAAGTCATTTGACGGCAAGCAACTAGTGGCGGAGAGAATTAGCTTTGAACGTTGTATAATTGTACCACGCTGCATCTACTCCAAAGGGGAAACATGGGGAAAGGCGTGGAAAACTGAAAAATTAAAGGGTGGCAGTGATCCACAACCCACACACAGAATCTCAAAAAGTTCAAATATAAAGCACAAATATCTACATTTAAATTTGACTTGTTGAGTGAAGAACTTTGTATAGTGATAGTCTACACTCAAATGGCAAAAAGTGTTTATCGAGCTTGCATTTTTGGGGAACGAAAAAATCAGTTGGATTCTTGTAGATGCGGTGAGGCAACCTCGAAAATCGGTATTTTGAATTTTTGTACGAGCGTAAATGGGGGCTGGAGCCTGAATAACCCAGTTTTCAAGTTTAGCTGGGGACAAAAACTCTCTTCACAGCCTTTTTGCAGACACTCCCCTCATTCAGAATATGTGTTTACATCATTAGGATAAAATTGCAATGAGACGACAGGGCCCCCAAAGTGCATTTTCCCCTCAAATTTGACATTTTCTTGCGCTTTAACAGCCCTATTCACATCATATGGTCTGCCGGACCAAAAAAAATAAACCCAATGCATACGGGAGTTCAATCCACATCCAACGAGCCAATGTTTTTGAAAAATGGTTGGCACAACATTTTTTCTCGGCCGAATTTTAAAGTTGCGATATTCCCCCATTTTTACTGAAAAATCAACTTGCCAACATTTTTCGAAAGTGACATTGCGACCTATCAAAATGGGTTAAAATTTTACGAGTAATCCAAAAACCGTAATTAAATTTTTTTTGAATAATTTTCGAGCATCTTAAGCTCAAGTTTGAGTCAATTACTGAGTTTTTCCTCGCAAGTAATCTTGCGATAAATCAAAATGAGTTAAAATTCTACGAGAAAATCAAATATCCAGATAAGTTTTCTTTCTAAGACGATTTTGAGTATGTAAAGCTCAAATCTGAGTGGGTTTCTGTGTTTTTTCTCAAAAACATTCTTGCGATGCATCAAGATAGGCCAAAATTTCATAAAAACATCAAAAATAACGTTGAAACTTTTTTCGAGTTGATTTTGAGCATGTTACGTTTAGATTTAAGTGAATTTTCGAGTGTTTTTTTTTCGAAAATGGTCTAGCAAAAGGTACATGAAAACTGGTTAAAATTTTACTAAAAACTCAATAATTGCAACGAACTTTTGTTTGAACAATTTTTGAGAATTTTAAGCTCAAAATTTGAGTGAGGTAATCACGAGATATATTAAAATGATTCGGATGAACTTTTTTCCGGATCAATTTTGAGCATATACTGACTGAAATTTGAGCTAGGTAACAATATTCATCAAAACTTATTCGATCACTGCTGTTTCATGATGCATTACGATCAACCATTACCTGTTCTGTCGGCTCATATCATTCAAAAATGCGCAAATTTGGGGTCCCGTGCTAGCCGTAGGCCCCGACAATTTGTCGAGAGCCAAAGACCTGAGTATGGCCCTGCACTACGTAACATCTTCCTCGTCGGTACACGTATTTGTAAGTACACTTTCTTCAATCGAGATTTTGCAACACAACAACCAGACAGGAATCGCTTACCTAAAACCAAAAAAATTGAAAAAAATCATGAAAATCGCGTGAAATAAAATGAAAATGGTTGGCATTAATCGAGTACAATATAAACCCATTAAACGACTCCATAAACAAAACTCTCATTCGATTAAGAAGTATAGGCAAAAGAAAAATTTGCCAAAGCGAAGAGGCGAAGTTTTTCCAGTATGTAAATTGTGTAAATGTGTCTCGCCATAAACACGAGATACGAGTACTACTCGTATACTAAAGACTAGGGTAATTTTCGATAAATTCAACTTTTAACGTTTCGATAATGAAAATCATTAAAGACGAATTATCGTTTAATAATGAACTTTTAAAGAGTATAACTTTCAAGGCAATTACTTTGACACAGCGGAAATTCGCTTTGTGTATATTATAAGTGAAAGAAGGACGCGGCGCGGAAGAGGCGGTAGCATCTAGGGCGTTTATAAAGTGGAGCCGCGAGTCGTTAATATTGATTACTTTTAGCCAAAAAAGAAAAGAGCCCGAGCAGGATGCGGACGTAGCTTTCGGCTCTCGCACAACAGCGTACTCGTATTTATACGATGACGACGCAACGAGAAAATAAGCCCGTGGTGAAGCTTTACTCGGGCCCGAGCACAAGAACCAGAAACGCTTAGGTAATCGCTTAATTACCCGAAAAGTCGTCCGTTTATGCGTTTTGTGTAATATTTATTATTGAGTTTGGAATTTAGTTTTACTCGCTACCGAGCTTATCTTAATGACTACGTTCGACGTCTTCTTTAATATTACCACTGCATATACACGACACTACACTATACTACACAATATACAGTGTACTAGTAATTTACTCGTATGAGCGGTAAGCATTAAATAAGAGTATAGAGTAGGTACCATTATGATAATTCAATACTGAGCCGATTAACCGTTAACAGAAGCGCCCACGTCGGCTGTCCCAAGATCAACGGAAACGTACGTACTTTTTTCATCTTTGGTGCGTCTTTCCTACACGACATTAATTTCAATTTTTTTGAATAAAAAGACCGAATCCGCCTGCTTAGTGCTTGACTGCTTAGCCGGTTATACGGCCTTTAGATGCAACATTCGTCTACTTCGCGTACCTTTCGAATAATTTGCATAGTTTCTTTTTCAATTTCATCTCGTCGAGGAGAAGCGCTTCCCCTTTGAGGCGAACACGCGCGCCATCTCGATGAACAAGAGTCTTCCTTGAGTAAGGTCAGCGACATTTCGTGCACACACTGTACACCGTACACCGGGTCACCGGCGAAGAAACTTCGCTGAATTATGTATTTCATAATTTCCCCTCTACGTCGCCTTAACCATACGACATCATAACTTAAACTTCATTTCCTCACTCAAGTACCTAACTTACTTTCTTTTAGAGTTGAAATTAAATGACAATTACGGAAACTCGTAAAAAAGTCGCATCTCTCCGCTTCGGCCGTTCGCGGTTACACCGCGCCCCCTCAGTCTGCAGTTACTCGGCGAAATTTACGAGATTCTTATTTATTCGATTCTGCCAAATAAAACCATTTATCTGGATACTTAAAATTTAAACTGTTCGTTTTAAATTGTAAAACGTCGCTATTAACGGGTTTAAGAGACTTTTTTTCTTTTTTTTTCAAGTGATTTAAAACTCGAGCGAAAACTTTTCACCTTTTTTTTTCGCGGTGCGCCATAACGGAACCAATTTTTCACCTAAACCGTTTCGTATCCGCGACGAGTCCTTTTCGTTATCTCGTTATCGTCTATTATTATAAACAGGATTTTCCAGTTTTCAACTAATTTTCCGCTGTAGAAACGAACAGCGAAGCGTTTCCATCGTACAATACAACGATGATACAACGTATGCGAAAGAGAAGAGGACGGGGTGATTTTGGTTTCGACTCGACGCAACCAATTCGAAAATACATATCTAAAATTTTCCAAAAACTTTTCCATTTTTGTTATAAATAAACGCGACTCTCCCGCACAACTCTCTCATCTCCCGTATTTTGTTATAAATATTTCTTCCAATTGATGTAATGGGCCAAATGCGAATACCGCGGTTGAGAAAAAATTCAAAAATTCCGATATCTCCGTTTCGCGATAAAATATCTCTACTCGAATTTTTACCCAAAATACGTACAATCGAACCGCTGCAAAATTTAAAAGCTGCTGAGGCGACGCGACGCGACACGACGTTGAAAACTGATAACCGCAGGCCTCCGCAAGATCGATCGAATTTACATTCGAAACGTGAACTCAAACAAAAGAATAATCTTTCAATAAAATATTCGGGATCTGGCGAAAGCAACCTAACCCTCACGCATTCACGAGCGAATGATTAAAAAAGAAAAACAACAATTTTCAAATAAACAATCAAGTTTGCAAAAGGCTGTAAAAATAAACCGAGCAATCCTCGCCAGTAAACAAAATCTCGAAATGAAACTTTTTTGCGAGAAAAAAAAATAAAAAAATTATTAAAGTCGAATTAAACCATCGACAATGGAGTTTATTTAAAAATTATTAGTTTTAATTGTTCCTAACGAAAGTTTCCAGTTTCATAATCCGCGTATTTCGTTCGGTAGCGGAGTTTTTTTTTTTCGTAGGAAATTTTTAATTTTTGAACTTCAGACAAATTTTAATTCGAGGGGAAATTTTTGACTTTGGAAACATTCCAAAAATTTAATGACCAACTTTTGAAGATTATTAAACAGAAAGAAAAAAAAGCACTCGAAAAAGATGAAAATATTGAATTTTAATGACTTAGCGGAAAAAAAGAGAAAAAATTTGTTGTTTTAGTGAATAGAGGTAAACTTCCGACTTGGTGTACCCTGCTCCAGCATTTGTAGCCGTATCACGAATTTATTGGTATAATTTTCACTTCGAGCCAGCTTGTATGATTTTGTTTTTAATATTACTCCATCAAAAATTATATTTTTTACCCAAAAAAAATTTTCAAAAAATAACAACAACAACAATAACGACGACGACGACGACGACGACGGCGAATAACGATAAAATTATAAGGAAATTGGGACTGAATGTTGTCGGAAAATGGCGAATTTTTTCAATTATACACAAAACGAGTTTATCTTAATAATCGATCGACGTGCGTCTAGTTGTCAAAAAAAAAGCCTCGTTTGTTATTCGAAATTTGAAACTTATTGGTAATATAACGCGTGCCATTCAACAAAAGGTACGCGTAATAACACTCGACGCGGACCACTCGAGATGAAATTAAATTTTTCGCAATTTCGGTTCGAAAAAAACGTATCGACTCGATACAAACGCGAAATACACGAGAAATATTCGCAAACGACAAGAAATAAAACGAAAGCAAGACGAAGAAGGAAAAAAATGAAAAGAAAAAAAAAGCTTAAAGGATTCTTTTCATTCGGCATGACCTTAATTTCTGGAAAATTTTCCGGCAAAAGGCGACTGCGGTATGAGCGAATTGCACGGCGGAAAGGTGGCAGAAATGATTTGTTATCTGCGAACGGCAAATGCTGCCTACTTTTTTTTCAAACTTAATGGCCATATAATTATAAAAAATGACGTAATTATCTTTTCAAATGAAGGCACGTCGTCGGCGCGTAACTTTCTTGGGCGAATAAAAAACTTCAACTAGGTATTCGGAGACGCTACGGCGGCGGCGCACCCTTCCGACCGGACTAAAGCAATTTGCTATTCCCT
Source organism: Maconellicoccus hirsutus (assembly GCA_003261595.1). NCBI lineage: Eukaryota > Metazoa > Arthropoda > Insecta > Hemiptera > Pseudococcidae > Maconellicoccus > Maconellicoccus hirsutus. The sequence continues at coordinate 30,883 of QBDW01005276.1, read as the reverse complement.
TTAACGCTACCGTCTCCTGGCAGCAATTGCTATTCGTTATGCAACTACTCGTACATGTTTGTACGTATCACGTTGTCCGTTCAAATGCACACTGCATCTTATTAATGCAATTTGCGTACGAAATTCTCGTTGTACTTGGCGGCGAAACGATAAAAGCTAATATCGAAAACACCGATCGCGGTTGCAGCCGCAGCCATTGCCGCAAACTTTCATACGTGTAATTAAAACAGGAGACCTACTCGTTTACTTTTTGCACAATACACGACGAGAAGGCCGAGAACGAAAGCGGGGTTTGCAAGATTCCATCGCAAAAAGCAAACATACGTAACATACGCGAACACGTTGCGGTACGAACGAGAAACTCGGCCGCACAGCACAGCGCAGAATACACATAAAAACGTGTTTATTCGGCAAAAATTTAAATCAATCATACGTACAAAGGAAATGATTAATTTCGAAAAACGAGGCTCGCTCGTGTAAATCATTTCATTAATATGGTATTTAATTACTGCACGACGACGACGACGACGACGACGACGACGAACGGTGGCAACCTTATCTCTGTCTACTTGAGTGTCGCATACTTTCGCCAAATGACTAATGTATTTTTTTTCTCGCGGATACGCTGCGCTTTTCGACGGCTTTTGTATTTTCTATTTTCTACGTGTACATGGGTGACGTGCAAGGCGCTGACATACGGCTGCGTACGCGATTACGAATTCAGCGAACAACTTTTAAAACACGAACGGCCCTTTTCAACGTAAACTTTTGACACATCCCGTTCGCTTAAAACGTAAAACAAAATATCTATTCGTTCCGGTTATATCCACCAAAAACGCATACGTTTGCCAACACCATCAGCAAACACGGCGTCCGAAAAACTTCCGTTTTCTCATTAGTACACGCTGCGACAACGACTGTTGTAGCCCCGCCCATGCCGCAGGCCTCATTACTACGGTGCGACTTCAGCTGCTGTGTGGCCACGCCCATTTCGCAAGCTAACACCGAGAAATGGGTGGAAACGACCACGGCGAATGAGCGCGTATTGGCTCGTTTGCACGCCCGTTAAACAATGACCACTCCTTTTCGAACTTTTTCACAGTGGCTGGGATCGTAGAGCAACGTGGATTAACTAAAAAGGTTAAACGAAAAACCGCTTTCATGTAAAATGCTGGGGTCCGTTTCCTTTTTAGCGTATTAAGGCGCCTGACGTCACCGGAGGAAGGCAACTCCACCTTTAAATGGAGAACAATGGAGCGTATTTACAAATTATTTTTTTTTACAAAAACCAAGGGTTGTAGGAAATTATTTCTAAGGACTAATATTTTAGAGTATAAAAAATTCTATGCAATGAAATCAAAAAATAATTTTTTCTTTCAAAATTCAAAATTTTATTCAATTTAAAAGATCCAAATTTGAATTTTACATGAAGGAATATGCAAGCTGTGGTATTTTTCGTTGGTTTTGAAATGATTTGAGAGAAAAACTTCTGAAACAAAAGTTGTTGGAAATTTCGCTACGAGCTTTTATTGACAATATGGTAAAAAAATGTTCATTATAGAAAAAGCTCGTCGCAAAACTTCTTACCTACTTGTTTGCGCTTCCTACAATGACGTCATTTCAGTCCACGGGCAATCGTATACTAGTCATGTGTACCATGCAGTACGTTGAATACTTCGTCAACGTGTAGCGTAGTGATGGTGACAGCGTCGAGAAATGTGCCACAACGGAACAAAAACCAATAACTTTCGAAAGCGTAAAAGATCACAAAAATTTTACTCCGCCGAAAAAAAAAAGAAAAGAAACTGCAATTTTTCAAAAACAACCTTTTCAGGTAATTCGGAAAATTCCATACTCATTTTTCAAAAGAAAATGCTCTCTTTGAAATAACTTCGTAGGGTCCTACTCCAACAATGTCCTTCGTTTTACTGACGTTCGACTCGATCGCGAATATTTACCTACTTAACGATTTCACAACCCCTTTCGAGTAAATCCGGAAAACTTTAATACGTTCATCAAATAGTACATCCTCGTTTAAAACTTCCCTTGTCAACAAGTTAATTTCAGAAGAGAGAAGCGCCTCTTTCTACGGCAAATGTTGAAACAGAATCCAGTTACCTTTGTCAGTACTAATAAACTGAACTACTCGATCGAACGATCGTAATTTGAAAAAAAAAAAAAAAAAGAAAAAATGACACGTTAAAATGAATGTTTCGTCGACGAAACAACGCCTTCCCTGGCGACCGACGACGATGACTCGAATAAGAAAAATATTTTCAAATTACTTCTTTCAGCACTCTTCCAATGCGGACGGTGCTTTGTAAAAAACAAATACGATTTTCAAATAAACGAGTTAATTATTCCGAAAAATTGAGTTTATATTAAAAATTCTGATTTAAATATAAATTGGTTTTCGTGAAATTAGCGGACCTTATCGAGGTCGGTAATTTTTGCAAATAATGTTCATATTTTTCGCGAAAAGAAGCTTCTACATCATCTATAATATGTACGCGTATTACAAAGGTAATGACTTCGTGTTGAATACGATTTTTTTTTTCATCCGACGCAACGTTTTGATTAAACTTTGGAAGGATGAAAGTTTTTTTTTTTTCTAACGCTAATTCAGCTGAATTATCACTATTCTCGAAGTATTTTACGTCGACGGAAATTACCACGTTAACTTGGCAATTTTTTCATTCTTTTTCCATCTTTTTCTGTTTTTCTCGTCAAATTATAACCTGATGAGGTATACTCGGTAGGGGAATGGCGTGACGTTACAGTCGAAAGCTCACGTTTTATTTTCAAATACACAACAACGCTACCACGCAATTACCATCGACGAAAACACGATTCACTTTTTCGTTTACATTAGCACTGCACAACGAGCGTAAACAACGCATCTCGTTACATTTATCATTATCACAAAGATACGCGTAGTCGCGTAACACGGTAGAGCGATAAAGGCGCTTTCGTCGAAAGATGTTTAAATTACGATTCAGATCAAAAAATAGAAAAAGACCATTTAAAATTCTCGACGCGGTAATTAATACTGGTACGACGCTACGAGTACGACCACCAGATGAAATATAGAGCTGTAAGATTCGACTACGGCGAGCGCGATGCTTTCTAGGAACGTAGTTCAATTGATAGGAAACTTGATACGTAAGTATAAATATTAGGTCGACGATGACGAATACCATCGTCGGGGCCGCGTAATTGTAAAAGTTACTTTAATTTATTTGGCGCTGGATAAGGAGAAATTTTCCAACTTGTTTATTTGGTTAATTCGACGGCGCGATTCATCGGATCGCCGCGTCCGACGCGCCATTTCACCACCATAAATCATTTCCTTTAACCGACCAACGTAATAGAGTTTTATTTCGAAATTTATGATCATTTTTGAAAACGTTTAACCGTGAGTAATGAATGGTCGGACGTTTTAATACATTACGTAAAGCTAAGCGTACTTGTCCCACTTCGTAGGTACCTTCATCGTCGCGCTTTTCAACTTTATTCAAACCAGTACGACGAGTAATTTTTCCGAGCTTTCTTTATTTATTGGGCGACTGTTCGCTCAGTTACGAATGATCGTTTCGCTTTCGCATGCATACCGATATGACGAAATGAGTTCGTATCACTCCGTCACTTATACATACACAACTTCCAATAATGTTGGTTTCAATTTCTACAGCACGAATATGCGCAAGGGTAATTTCTGGGGGGAGGGGGGGGGGAATCCATCAGTCGCGTAAATCCGTTGCAAAAGTTTACACGTAAAATTTATAACACGATTGGCAACCGTTAGTTTGAATCTGAAACGTTATTAGGTTTAGTTTCGAAATCAGGTGACCTTGAATATTCAACTCCGTCTAACCGGTTTTCAGTCGATGAACACACCGACACCGTGCAACGAAAACTCATCCGACTGGTTTTCAAACAACAAAAACAGTCCACACTGAAGGCCGCTGCAGCGCAAAAGGTCAATTAAGGTCAACTGGTTATAAATAGAAGCGCTTAGTTGCTCGTAGAACATGATACGGTGTAACTCGTTGCGCGGCGATCACATACAAAACATTATCAGCTTTTGGGAAAGACGCGAGCGCCCCGGCGAAGAAGAAAGCACCATCTTGGTAATTCTAGTCGAGAAAGAACCGTTCGCCGTTTAAATAAATCACCGCTCATTTGAAAGAAATAAATGGCTTTGTTGTGTAACACAAGCGCAAGAAGAGCTCGTTGTCTTGGTTTGTGCAGTGCATGCCTGGGCCAGCCGGCAGCCGGGGCAATCTGTCTCTAGAAGCAAAATACCCGGACAGGTGGCTGGCCCTCTTTTTTCTCGCGCACACTACGCGGTACCTCCACCTACAACAGTAGGAAACGATTGTGTGCGTGCTGCGTTAATTCTGGCGAGAAAAAGAGACCGTTTGTGTAAAGCGGGCGAGATACGGAGCTGGTTGTACTTGTACGTAACGTGTAGGCCTATAGTGTATACCTATATACGTACGAGTATATGTATTCGCGAAGATTTATACAGTTTCTAAACGAGCGACTTTGCCGGTATTATTCGCCGCCACCTCCGCTCCGAAGTAGGCGTTTCGCTAATGAAAACGTAAATTCGAATTTCGACGTTTCGAAAGATCGTTTAGGTTTGTGCCCGCGTTCGCCAGCGAATCCGGATACTGCGGCCATTTAAAATACTACCCGAGTAACCCGCTCGCGTCCACCTTCCAACCGGGGTACAGAGTAATAGAGTATTTTTGCGGTTAATAAAAGGCTAACGCCGCAGAACGGCTCTTTCTCTTAATCACCGCACTACGTGTACAACGTACGCCACGTTATCGCTTCATTTCGCCAGTGTCGTGTCTCGTGCGTTACACCGAATCGTATGCACCACACAGATAAAAATTGATAACCGTGTAGCTTCTAAATTTGCACCACCACCACTTGCTAGTACCGCAACATCCCCGTCTGATATCTGCCATCTACCTGTTGACGAATCTGATCTACTATCACCACTTTCACCAGATAGGCAGATACTACGAGTACTCAGCAATCTGAAAGTACCGTACAACTCAAATCGCAACTTTAACGAGCTTAACATCGAACTTGGTGGCGTTTTAAACGCATCTTTACAATTCGTCGATAAACGCCGGCCAAGTATCAACAACGATAACGTCGCGTCGTAGTACGCAGCTCAAAGTCAGCTGGAAAATCTCAACCAGATTTACGCGACGAACATCGAAAAGCTCTGCGAAGCATCAACAAAGCTTTTCGCAAGTTTCCCACGGTTGACGAGCACCAAAAAAATAACGCTTTCTCGTCGACGAAGGTTAGATTACCGCAATCGCACATACAGACGTATTCGATTTTCGACGCTTTTTCAACGGAACGATTGTCAGAATAATTTTGCGACCTTTGACAGGCGATATAAAAAGGCGTAATCTTCGAGTCAAGAGTCAATACTCGATAAAAGCGGAATACGCGAAGCCATCAAAAACGAAACAATATATACGTGTATGATATACTACGACTACGAGTATACGCTTTATAAGGTATTGTACGCAGTACGTAGCGACGTAGCGACGTACTCGAAGCGTTATATAGGTATTTCGGGATTTTTATTTTTTTTAATAGAGCGAAATATAACTTTTAAATGTCGGAAAATGCCATCAAAATGCGCCATCACGTACAATAACCATCTTGAACATTAACAACGTAAGAGAGGAATATAGTTTTTATCGTTTACGACGAGGGGCGCCAAGCGCCAAGCGCCATATGCTCATCTCTTTTCAGCGCTGCACGCTGCTCGCTGCTCGCTGCTTCGTCATGGGCAAATATACACACGTATATCTAAAATACCCCATTTCCATTTCTATACTTCTATTTCTGGGGTAAAAATAGCGCCACAACTATTATTATGAGATTTGCGCGCGCGGCGAAGGACGAATGAAAAGCCGGCATAAATTCCGTTCAGACACTTTTATCATTTTCGGCGAACGTTTTCTTTCATACATATTTTTCAAATTATCGTTAAACATCGGCACGAAACGAGCAAAATTTGACAATATTGGCTTCATTTTTATCACTCCTCGGTACGTCTTCGTCGCAAAGACGTTCACTCGACGTTTGTATATGTATATAACTCGCTTATAGTCTCCATAAAATGCGTACTATCACGGTGCCGAAAAAATAGAAAAGGGGGGAGGAGAGGGAGTAGGTGCGCGAACGGAGGGGAAAAGAGGAAGAAAAACCTTTTGAATTTATTACCGCGCCGACGACGATTGAATATCGTCTTTTTCTATCCCTTATACTCGTAGTAACGTATTGAATCGTCGCTCGGGTATTTTTGAGTGGTACTCGAGAAACTTTTTAATGAACTCGAAGGTTTTAAAGTAGATTTTTCGAAATTACCCAATACGCTGCGAGTAGCGGGAAAAAGACAAAGACGAAAAGTAGAAAAAAGCAACAGCCAGCACACGACACAAATAAGCTTAATGAACGTTTTACCGATCGTTGGTGGCCTTTTAACGAACGACCTGTTGTATTCCAACTTTTCGTTGTATATCTTTCGAGCATTTATCCCCGATACTATTCGAGGCTAATTCAATTTCTCGCACCGAGTCGTTTATGTGTTTTCATGTAAGTGCGTCGCGTCGAGCACACAAACCATTTCCAACTCCAACGCTGAACACATCGAAAAGGAAAACTTCTTTGATTTACAAGAACGTTATAATCGTCAACGTGATTAACGTTCGTACGCTTTTTCGGCCACGTTTCTTCGACTTCCTGATTTCATTGGCCCGGTTTTTTTTTCTCATTTAAGACACCGTTCGTTACAACGCTTCGATGGTCGAGGTCGATTGTATTCGACTTTATCGAATTGAAATTGCGGGATATTGCTCTGTAGGACGAACAAATGCAAGTCTTACAATAACGTATCAAAAAATTGTCACATTTGATCAACAACTGAAGTTGCGGGATCTTAGAAACCTCAAAATAAGGTCCCTTTTTGATACAATATTCTTAAACGTACACTTGTTTGTTCTACAGAGCGATATTCCACAATTTTAATTTCCCCGGGCAGTTGCACGGATTTTAGTGTTTTTTCCTGCAAAAATTGGAACGCGTAAAATTCAAATCTGGGGTCTATTTTGAGCTAGATCTTTTTCCCTCCCTGGTAAAGGGAAGGAAGAATGAAAACATCAACATTTCAAGACAAAAATTGGTATTTGTGTGGGCGAGGGGGGGGGGTTGTGTGTGTGGTGGAACATATAGAATTCAAATTAGTAGTCGCAAATTGTAAGTAAACTGCAATTCGTGAAAGAAGCATGAATTTTGGTATGACGAATAGTGATACAAAAAAAAAATTTTCGAGACCAGGAGGCATTCTTCCTCCCCCCCTCTTCCCCCCCGGTGGGACCTTGAATTTTTGAAATTGGCTGGAAAATTTTCATACCGATGAAATTTTAATACATATTTTGGTGTCTAGCAAGGGAACAGCCGCGGATGTTGATTTTCGATTTTAAAGAAAACTGGACATTTGGAAAGAGGACATCGAAGAAGCCCTAAACCCAAATTTTCAGTTGCTATAGTTGATTTTTTGATTTTTGGCGAATTTTCAAATTTTGAAAACGGCAGTATTCCAAAAGATTTCCTGTAAATAATGATGTAAAGGTTAATAAGAGGTTAAAAAAAATCCCACATGAAAATTTTTAGTTCATCAAAAGTAGGTACAGACGTCGCATCGGGGTTAAAATTTTATGCCAGACACCTAATTTCCGGAACATTTTTTTTTTGACAAATTTTCGAATCGTAGCTACGCTACTGACAAAGCTCGCTCGATATTACTCGTAAAGCGAAAAATACGACGAAATATTTGTGATATTCAGCGTTGAGCATCTCGTACACATACTCGTACTGGTATTAAGCGAGCGAGTGCTGAAACTGCGCCTCGGATGAATTTCGCCGCTCACATATTTCTCGCAAAGTAAAGAATTGTTCGCTCATAATCGCGCTACAAACCGCTACCTCGAAGCGATACGACAAGAGAAAATATTACATTCTGCGGCCTCGCAGTGCCCCATATCGTTCAAATATTACTAACAAATTTGCATGGCGAACAAAAGTAAACTTAGGTTAGGTTAGATATAAAGTAACTCGTTTAGCCGACAAGACAATTTATCTTACATACAGTTCGCACAGTTTGTTGGAGAAAATTGAGAAAATTATTGTACCGAGGGTTGGAAATTTCTCGTAGATTCTTTTGTCAGGGCGGCATGGGAGAACGGGCGCGCTTATACGTTGTCGAGTTATTCCAAAACCGTAATGAACGTTGACGTGAAAACATTGCACGTTGAAAATGTAACACCATTGACCATTATTACGGGCTTGTGACAGTTTTAATTACAATCGTAACACGCCGCAACTTTCGGGCGCTTACAACTTTCTCGCTTACTCGTGTATTAGGTTTTCAAGTTGTAGTAATTATAAAATTTCAAGCGGCAAATGACAATACGTATGTGTTAAGCGAACTCATTCTCTCTAGTACTCGTATGTAGAAAAGTTTAAGAGCGAAAATTTGATACGAGAGCGAGTTTTATTTATTTTCTTTTGATGTTCGCTAATGCTACTCACGTTCCAACAGTGTAAAGTACAAAAACCTATTTCTATTTGTGTAATGCACGTCTATTATTATTTCGGTTTTTTTTTCGTTTTTCTTTTCATTTTCTTTTTTTTTTGCTTTTCTCCGTTCTCTATATGCGCCGCTCTCTGTCTCTCGTTCGCCATACTATTATTCCTGCGGTAGCCTTCTTCTTTGGCACTTTTTTTTTTTGGTACGTTTGCGCCGCGCATTATTCACAATACGACGCGGCGGCGATAGCGGTGCGTTGTGTGTAAATCGAAATCCAATTCGAAGGCGAAACGGTGTTATAAAATGTTTGGCCCAGTTTCTTCGCCAATAACGATTGTAGCATGGATTTGGTTGCTTTTCCATCGGTATACGAGTACCTTTAATTTAAAGCTCGTCTTCGCAATTAGAGAAACCATTCGGTACGAGACCGTTGGTGTACTCGTATCAGGCGAGTAGCGGTATCGCTTAAAGGCGAACGCTTTCACAGCGGCCATCAACAAATCTCGTAAGAAAAAAGAAATCGCGATACGTTGAAGTGAAAAATTTCACCACTAAAATAGCGTGAAATCTCGCGTGATTTCCGGGCACATAGCGACCGAAAACGTTTATCAAGTTTTTCGCGGAAGGCGGCTCTTAGGTTAGCGTCGGCGAAGCGGGCATCCTCGGGCAGCACCGAAGACGCAAAAGACGCGGCTGTTTTAAAAAGTAATTTATATCTGGTACACGGGACGCGAAAGCGAAGCACATATTTTCGTTTTCATTATGCTACAAAAACCATTTCGCAGGCTAAGTTTCGTATCGCTGTATCGTTGTATCGTCGAAGAGAGCGAGATGGTGTAAAGATGACGTGACGTAGTCACGTAGGTGAGAATATTGCTTCGTGACCAGGATAAAAGTCTCACTTCACACGTGATCCGAGAAGACCACCATCAGCTTTGTTAATGCGTTTAGTTTTTAAACTCGCTTATACGTACATAGTTAGTTACATAGTACGTAACGTACGCTATCTCGTAACACCTCGACCTTGTTCGCAAAATCATCGTCTCCCGGTTTCATTTTTTTTTTCTTTCTTCATCGGAATCGCGCGTGTCATAAATTAAAAACCGTTCGAAAACGCGCGTATAATTCTTCGTTATTATTTCGATGGCCACGAGCCAACATTTGCGAAAATCAAGCGACGCGAGGCGACGCGACGTATACTTAATTGTGTTATTGAAATATTGAAACGAGAATTAATTCGAAGAAAAACGTGTCTCGAATTCCGCTCGTAACTTTACCATAGTTTTCATTTCGACGTAATTAATAACGACGACAACGACGATTCCTTTTTCACTTCTTTTTTTTTTCTTTTTCGTCAATAGGAGCAGATTTGAGATGCGAACGAGCCTCAAATGCACAAAAAAAAAGGTCCGCTCGATCGAGCTGTTGTTAAAAGCAATGTTATGGTTCATTCTTGTTTATATACACTAAAACGAAGACTTTAAGCGACGGTACCCATTTTCCATCCCTTCCATTTTCCGAGGATCCACCCTCGCCCCCCATTATATTTAATGGATTTAATTGAGGTTTGAGGGGCAAGAGACGCCTTGAGGAGAGATGTTGTAACAAGTAAAAGTGTAGACAAATTAGTAAGAAACAACTTCGTTTGAAAATTTGCTTGTAAAAACGACGTTTAAAACGCAACATGGAGGTGGGATGTATAAGATGGTGGAGCTGAAAAATGGGTACCGTCGCTTAAAATCTTCGTTTTAGTGTGTAGAACAAGAATCAACCATAAAATTGCTTTTAACATTCCGATCGAGCGGATATGCATTCGATACCCTACGATTAGAAAATTTTCGGCACATCGATTCGCATCATGCTAAAGGCCAACTTTTCGCCAAGTCGATGACGAAGATACATGATACATGAGGTAGAGCGCAGAGAACAGATGACGATGACGACGAGGGTGGGATAAGCTAGATACGTAGTAGATACGGATAGATATTCGACTGGTAATAAAAAGAAATAAAAATGTGTAAAATTGAATTTACTCCGGTACAGACTCGACGCTGGGGAGAGATAACCAGCCCGAAACGTATATAAAGACGTTTTTCATACCGAAACTACCAACGAAAGACGATTGGCCGGGTTGGTAAGATTTTCTTGCTTTTTTCCGCGCCGCGCCGCCTTTCCTTCGCTCGTTCGCGCTGCTCCTTAACTCTTTACTCTATTCGAAGCTAAACGGTAACGACTTAGTGTATTTTCTCAATTCGTAAACGAGTTTCTGCCTATAGAGTGGCACGAAGATAAATAGAAACGCTCGTATTGCGAGTCCGTTTCGTTTATTGTGGCTATATTACTGTTTGCAAAGTGCAATTTTTTATCCATACTTAGTATTAGAAAAGTGTACACGGTTCGATATACAACGGTAATCGAATCTGCCTCGTAGTCGCCGCCGCCCCCTCTTCACGGCCCCCGCACACCCGACGCGGACCCGTACGAAAATACGCACAAAGAGAAAACACCTATTCAAACGTCGCACTCGATAAATGGTAGTGATTTGTTAGGCTCGTCGGTTAGTTTTTAGTATTCCACGTACATTTTTACCGCGCAATTTTCCCCTTCGACGACGACAGAACCTAGTCAAGTCGTCAGCACAGCCTGATAGGTCCGGCGAATCGCGAATTCGCGACGTCGCGGCGTCGCAGCGTCGCGACCCCAAATAGCAGCGGCAAGATGTCGGTCGTAATTACATTTTGAATGCACAATTCGACGTTCGTATTCGCGCCATTCCTTCTAAATATGATTATGTAAAACGCCTTCGTATCGAAGAATGCCAAATGTCTGTACGTTCGAGTCTTTCGCTGGACGCCATCTTGCATGAAATAACTTTGTTTCGTGGAGAATGCGATTCGATAATTCGTCGACTTTACGAACGATATAAATCTCGATTTTTCGAATAACTCGCCCAACGGGTTTGCATTGTCCTTGATCCTCTCATTTCGTTAATCATAGACTAGACTACGTACCCTACCTTTTCAAGTTTTAAATTTATCTCTATAGCTCGTCAAAACACATAAATAAATACCGCACTTTTCCCCCAAATATGTTTGAACCTCCGAAAAGAGGAGGAGAAATCCGCCCCGTGGATTTTCGGATGAATGAAAATTACAAAAAGAAAACGCGCTCGCCTGTGGGCGCTTTTTAAGCTATATATGGTACGCGTGTAATTACCAATCACACGTACGAGTACAATATAAAACGTATCGAAATTTTCCAATTTCTTGTGACGTGCAATTTTCGCGAAAGAAGTATTTTCCCGGTTGCAAACGGCGCGGACGCGTCGCGTCGTATGGCTTTTAAAAAATCTTCTTTCATCACAGGTAACGTTAACGTTTGGCGAAAGAACGGAATAATGTTTCGTAATTAGCCAATTTCGACGAGGAATCTGTTTAATTAAATTTCTCTCATCGAGCCACCGTTCTTTATAGAAATTCCACCAAAAGAATCGAAACCTTTCAATGCGAATGAAAAAAATTCGATGAACCGAATTTATCTTTAATTACAATGAACTTGTGATTTAAATTCTGACGGTTAATTTTTCCCCTTCTCCGCTGCGGCTGTCCTTTGCCTTGCACGTTCTACGTACCTACTAAATTACAAAATGCTACGCGATCCTTTGTACAGCACGAGTAAATAAGGCTGTGCGGCTTTTTTCAATATACGTACACGACAGAAAAGCGAACGCTTTCTTTTCTTTTTTTTCCCCCTTGTACTACGTTTACGTACATTAAAGACTTTTTTCGATTTCTATTTACAGCGCAAAGCAACGTTCGCAGACAATGGTAAAATATAATTTATTTTTACAGCGAAATTACAAATAATTTCAATTTTTAGGCCATTACGAAAACTATAATTGTATCGAAATACCATGACCGGAGCGCGGCAGCGTGCGAATAGCTTACAAAATTTCACCGAGTTGTTGGCAGCTACGAGTGTGAGCAAAAAGTTCAAAGTTTGCTCTTTAATCGTCCTAAACCAGAGTCCCTTGATTGCGGCGCCTGAAATTTCAAGGCGGTAATTCGATCGGTGGCATTTTTTCGTTATTTTGTAAACAGCCTATCCCCGCGAAATATATAACTAAGTTTTGGAATCCGTTCGGAGTTTTACAGTTTCAGAGTGAATTAAAAAACTTGGAATTTTTAAAGAGAATAATAAAAAAAAAAACACGAAATTTATCGCTGCACATCAGTACACATATTATTTTTATCGCGCCAAATAAGGGAGCGAAATTTTCAACGCCTTGTTGAGTAAATCGCTTATTCTTTCACGACGTTAATTTGAAATTTTCGAATAATTTCAGCGGGTAAAATTATTTAAAAGTCAATAGCAATTCGATGAATAATTCAAAAGCTCGTCGAAGTAAGCAAAAATACGTTGTGTATAGCGAAATCGTGAACAAGTCGCGATAAAAAAATGTATAAATATCAATTACCTTTTTAAACTTGATCCCAACCATCGATACGTATTATTTACCAATTTTGAAAATATTTACCCAAGTTCATATACGCGACAGATTGCTTACACGTATGAATGCATATATGAAAATGTAAAACGTCGTTGGCGTCGCGTCGTCATCGTCGTCGCAGTAAATTATTATAAAATGTCGCGTTATTTTTATTCGCCGAGGAAAGATTTAATAATGCGAAATGCTGCCGCGTCGTAGATTTTCAAAATGCTTAGTTGTAGCTGGGTATAAGTGGAATGCGACGAGTTTGACGCAAACATGAAAATGTTGATCTTTTGAAGACTTTGAATTTTGAATCCCTGTTTATTCTAATTATTGTTTATATGGTGAACATTCGCCTTTAAGAGGTTTCCGCGCCGAATTCGCTTTTCTCATTTATATACTTTATGTTTTCAAAGACGAGACGTCGAATATGCACCCCTGCTCATTTTCATTTTACAACTTTACTATTAGCGTGTGTACACACACACACGCACACACACACACGCGCGCGCACAGAGAGAGTACACTTATCCACTCATTACGTACGTAGTACAAGAGTAAGTATACGTTACTTTATGTTTCGCTCTATTATCTATGCATCGCTGTTTTTATCCGCAAGATTCCGCAAAATGATAAACTTTTCTTACATTTAACAGACATCAGAGCGGACGTAGCATTTCAAATGCGATTCGCGAATTTTCGAGTTTCCGGTTGCCGTACGATTTATACAAAACTAGCTCCGCTAGTTGGGGCTAGCCCCAACTAGCCGATCGCAAGCTCATGGCACTTGGGGTAAATTATCGTTATTACGGAAGGCGAATGATGATAAGTTGCAATAATTACCGTCAGTTCACAGTATTTGCGGTAATTTACCAGTAATTTACCGTCATTTTGTGTATTTTACCACTAGTTTACGGTAATGCACGGTTGATCTACAGTTAGTAACCATTGATGATTTACCATAGATTTGCGATTTTTTGGTAACTTACCATTAACGGTCACAAAGAAAACGGCTATCATTTTATATGCATAATACAAATTACAAAAGAAGAAATTCCGTTCCAGCAAACAGCGGCTAACCAGCTACCCACACGATTAGCAAATAGGATCAGATGGCGTTTTTAGCGGTGGCTTAGGTCATAACTATGCACGAAAAAAAAGCATCGCTAAAATAATCACCGACGAATTTGTTAGAAAAAATAATCGAATATTTCTTTGCAGAGTTTTCACCATCGAACGAACACTCCGTCTGTATCAAAAGAAAATTAAAACTCTTTCAAAAGAATTTTTTATCCACGCGCTGAAAAAATGCGTTACCTTTCAGCGAAATAATTGTTTGCTTTTTCTACCATCTGCTTTTCTCGCAGATCAATGATTTCGACAATTGCGAGCAACACAGTCGACTAGTAAATTTTAATGACACCTAGTCGTAATCTTCGCGTAGTTTTTACTTTTTACGAGAATTAATTTTCGGCACCGTTAACACGCCTCTTGGCTCGCAGAACAAAAACGCGAAACAAAACAGACGATTAAAAAAAAGAAAAGAAGAAAAAAAACCCCACCAAAAAACGCGAACGACGCGACGTTTCAAAAGAAAAAAATCGCATCGTATTCGAAACGTTTCGTCATTTAGAGAAAGGCAGCCGGTTCAGACACGAAAAGGTCGTTTGTTTGGTGAAGACGTTACACAAACTCGTCGTCGTAGCACTCAACAACACTCGTTAATGGCTTTACGAGTCTAGCGTTAAACATCGGCAATGTCATCATTTCGAGGAGCGACTTCGGAGGAGAAGTTTCGTGGACGCGGCGCGTCGGTGACAGGTAAAACGCGTTTTATTTTTAAACTTACGCCGCTAATAATGGTAAAACGCGGCGTTCTTGCAGCGCCATTGTTTCTGATGGAAATTAACCCTTTCGCACCTCGCGACGACGTCTTCCAACGAAACGAAAATCCGCTGGCGTGTATCGCGCAAAAAGAACGTAAAAAGACAAACAGAAAAACATTAACGCGTAAAGTTTCGTCGCATTTCGACTAAAATTATCGTCTCGATGTCGATTGAAAAGTTTTCAATAGGTTTGCCCGCTGTGCGAACCTCGGCGTTATTTTTCCTCTTTTCCGATACCCGTCGCCGTCAAACTCGCTCGCGCGCCCGAGTTAAACTTGATTGAAAAAAAATCTCTCACCGGCGGCTGCCGCGATATTCATTTCAACGTAAGAAGCTTTTCGTCGTGATATCAATTAAAAAGCCTTTCGAATTGATTAGTTTCGCCTTGGGAGAACTTTCACGACGAAAAACCGACGACGACGACGTTCGTTCGATTCGCCGCCGCCGCCGCCTCCTCCAGTTTCCGATCGTATTTGCCGAAGCGCCGTTTAATCGTATTTTCCAAACGTTTCTCTTCGTCGGGTTAATTTTCACGCGTATTTTTTCCCGCTGTACGCGCGATACGTGAAATCGATTGATTTTTTTCGCGAAGTAGTCAAATTACGACGACGAAAAAGAAGCGGCACGATGCGGACACGAGGGCGAAAAGAACGACGAAGAAATCGGCGCAAAAAAGCGGAGTAGCTAGAGACTAGAGAATAGAAAGTAGGAAGTAGAAACTAGAAATTAGAAAGCGAACAAGGTTACATCGTGCCATCGCATCGTACGCAAATACCAAACGAGAGAATGATAAAATTTAGAAAAGCTCGGTTTAATATTCGAGCTAATTTCGCCGTCACAGTACAAACCCTTTTTCTTGTTCGAACCGTTTTTCACCATTTGAAAGGGTTTACATAATTTTGCATTTTGCGCATAGTGAAATTATTGTTCTCCGGCAGAATCACGGTATTTAAATAATTTTGGCTGCTAGCCACTCTAATTAGTAGGTAAGCTTTACTTTTCTCTATCTGACACAACAACAACAGCAACAACAACCTCCAGAAGTCTATGGAATCAAGCCAATACGTATTCCATAGAATACTCGTAATACCTTTCGCCAATTCTCGCGTTCCTCGCCTGACCGTATGAGTACGATTTGTGTTTTTCCATTTTTTTCGCCTTCGCTACGTTCTGCCGTCGTTGTGGTGCTGGTGCTGGTGCCTTTACCGCTGCTACGAGTACTACTCGTATTTTTCTGCCTTTTCGTTGTCTCTTCCGATGTACTGTATTTACACGATAAAGGTTCCACAGACGTGAAGGACTCTTTTCCAGCGTTACACCGTGTCACTAAGTAATTAAGCATACGCGCAAATCGCAGAACACGTTTCGTAGAACTCGTACGTAGAACGAGGAGATTTTTACGCTCGCAAAAATGACAGAAATAGTGAAAACCACAACCCTTTTAACCCGTTTACGAAGAGTTTTCAGTTTTTCGCGCGACGAATATATTACATACGTAGGTAAAAAGACGAGAGAGGTGGGGGATGGAAAATGTTGAGTGAGAAAAAGTAACGTTTGGCGGATAGCATTTATCATATGCGAAAAGAATTCGTTTACGAGTTAGACAGGTCGTTTACGTTGTGCGAGCTCGAAGACGAAAAACTCCCGCGGATGCGGCGACGACGGACGTTGTTGGTTTCCGCCGAACGAAAAACAACGCGTTAATTTAATTAAATTCTTGATAAATGAAAAAATTTTGATTCGGCGGAATAATTAAAAAATCTCGAGGATTAAATCGTTTCCCCATTTCACGGCGACTTAACGTTGGTAAATTAAAAGGGCTTAACGGTGGCGTACGCGGTTCTCCTTTGCTGGATATTACTACGCGAGTATAAGACCCGGGCGACGGCGACGGCGACGGCGACGACGACAGCGACGGGTTAGTTTAGGTCGGTGCCGGCCGAGAAAAATTAAGATCTACTACTACGTTTTAAACCGCAATTCTTACAAAACAGCTAGGTCACCTTCGTCCCGCGTCCTTATATAAGTTGGCTTTTTTTCACGTTCAATTGTCCATTACTTTTTTTCGTCTTTTCTGGCCTTTTTATCCTTTTTTTTTATCTTTTCTTCCAGCAATTCAAACGTACTAGGTGCGATAAAAATTCTCTCCTTTGTCGTCGTAATACCTAATGCGAACAATCTGGATTCGATTGGCCGATGCCGTCGATACGTCCAACTTCCACCTTCGTACGAGTATCTACAGCTACACTTACATGGTATTTGGTCGGCGCGACGGCGACGGCGATGTCGACGTCGGTCCTTCATACATTACGCTGTAACCTCTCGTTCGTTAATCGTTACACACACCTTAACGTATCCAATTTTCGTACAACGAATTCCTCGCGAAACACGTTCCATCTTTAATGCCATATTTTCGGAGAAAAAAAAGTTTTCGGGATTACGCCGTAGTTGTAGCAGCGAGGATTTGTACGAATAAAAAATTCAACAGAAAATACAGGTCGAAGGTAAAAAGGATTCTAAAGAGGTAATTGTTAGTCCAGTCAATCTAGCATCTGAGCTTGAAAAGTGAGGCGATGAGCTGAAATTTGTTATATGAAAGACTGCACTCCACGTAATTTGGTTAAAAAATCGTTGAAGACTCACCTACTTTGGCGCGCTATATCTCAAAAACTACGTAAAGTACCGTAATTTTTTTTAGTGAATTTGTAGAGAATTCGCTCTACTTTAATTTCAGTTCCAACAAACTTCAATAAAAAAACAGTTTTTCCCATAATTAAAAGAAAAAAACTAAATTGATGCGAATTTTGGCAAAAATTCACGAAAAAACCTCCCTTCTCAATCGCACATATCTTGGAATCTAAGCTAGTTACATTAACTCATAATATACGCGTTTTGTAGAGAATTTAGTGGGTTTCAATTTTGAACTGAATTATTTTTTTGATAGAACTAGTTTTCGCGATGATATAAGCAAAAAACTGATTTGGAGGGTTCAGATCCACAGAAACGGGGACTTACGCACGTGACATTTGTTCTGGAGTGAAGTATGTTGTGAAGAGTATCGAATACTAATTATATACCAAATTTCAGCTTATCACCGCATTTCGCAAGCT
This sequence comes from Maconellicoccus hirsutus, assembly GCA_003261595.1. NCBI lineage: Eukaryota > Metazoa > Arthropoda > Insecta > Hemiptera > Pseudococcidae > Maconellicoccus > Maconellicoccus hirsutus. The sequence continues at coordinate 12,766 of QBDW01005276.1, read as the reverse complement.
CGAGGAATTGACCGGTCTACGAGTATGTTACAATACGTTGGAAATTTTCCATCTGAAATGCCGAGGAAAAGAAACATCTCTGCTCAACAAACAACTCTTCGAGCCGGAAATTATTAAACCGAGTTTATACGTGATTTAATTCGGACCCAGGCCGAATAACCTTCGTCATGACACAACTCTAGCTCTATACGCAAAACGACAGATGAAAATTCGTTAAATTGCGACGAACAAACGTCCGAGACAGGAAGGAAGAAAAATTGATTTTTTTCATCCTTTCGAATCCGCGCTATCGTTGGCTTAATATCAAAAAATGTCTTTGTTTGTCGCCAGCTTGAAAATTATCAAAATATACGCAGGGCGCAGCGACGATGACGACCGGCGGCCGGCGGCCGGCGGTCGGCGGTCGACGGTCGACGGTCGACGGTATTTAAAAGAATAATACGCCCAAGTCGACCGATAAATTTTCCATTTTATAAGCGTATATGTAGGTAGAGGTACACGTTAGTTCCGGTGTAAAAGGCTGCCCATTACGCCTAATTGCGTGTTTAATCGTCGGTACAGAATAGCATACCTATTCGGGTAAAGTTTTTGCGAAAAGCGAAAAACATCAAGGTGGGAGCTTTTACTTTTTTTCTTTTTTCATTTTATTAATGAGCGCGTATCCGAAAAATACGTGTATAGTAATTTATTCGAGGAAATGTCTCCGGAGGTTTTAATCGCTGTAATTTGATTTTTTTCCCCCTCGTTTAAGCTGTAAAAGAAAGAAGTTGCTAAATTTGACGCTGCTTACTCCGGCGTTTAGTCTTCGGGGAGAGACAATTTAATGGTTTACGCATTATCGTGTTGCGAGCAAAATTAGATAATTTATTTTTGAATTAGCATGTCTGTACATTTCTTTTTTACCAACCGAGGTACATGAACTTCTCAGCGTAGTCAACTCATTTGTAACCATCAAAATCCCTACGAAGTTTCCCTCCGTTATACAAACAAATAGAGAAATCGTTGCGAGTGATGTTGAAAAATTGTTTCGAAAATAAGTATTGTGCGTTTTTGCAGGTTATTAGCGTAGGTAGTTGAAAAAAATGCGATGTTACTAAAAACAGGCCCAGCTAACGAATTATTTCTTCTATCGACAGAAATAGCACTATCTAGTATCTACACCCTTAAAATTCAAGTCCACATCAGCGGATGGAAAACTTCATGATGTTAGAATTTTTCATCGTAGAATTCGATTTTTTGGTCATTTTGCTCCTTACACCCCAGGCTGAAGAGGCAATTACAAATTTAGCGGGTAAAAAAAAAAACTAAAATCGAGTTAGGCATCAACAAATATACTTTTTGATGCGCTAAAACCGAATCTGTCATTATTTTTCAGATTTTCCCCACGTGGGGGGAAGAGGTTCGAAATTTCAAAAATATGTGAAAAAATTGAGTGTAATGTTTAAAAGTATGTTTTTTAGCGCGTTAAACTCGAATCTAGCAATTTTTTTAAAAATCGCCTCAATGAGAAAGAGGGAGAGGGAAGGTTCAAAATTCCAAAAAATGAGAAAAAATTGGAAAAAAATGAATAGACTACTAAAAAACATATTTTTGGGTAAAATGTATGGGGTAAGTTCAAAATCCCAAAAAATGAGAGGAAATACGAAAAAATTAAATAGACTATTGAAAAATGTATTTTTTATTACAATGTGTGTTTTTTGATGCGATAAAACCAAATCTAGCAGTATTTTATGGATTTAGCCCAAGGAGGGAGATGGAGATTCGAACCCTCAAAATAATGAGGAAAAATCAAGTGTGACATCTAACTTTATATGTTTTTCAGTGAGACAAAACCGAATCTGATAATATTTTTCAGATATATTCCAAAGGAGGGAGGAGGGGTTGAAAATGCCTGAAAAAAGTTTAGTAAGTCTCAAAATGTGTACATTTTTTCAGTGCGCTGAAACCTCGCTCTTGTTACTGACGCTGACGGAAAAATGAATTGAAATTTCCACGATGAATTCGTCCAATACATTTATAACCGTCAACAATTCGGGTTAAATTTGAACTCGCGTCAAGGTATTTTTGGGAATTAGAGATGAGAGATGACGCGTACAGTAGGGGAGTTAATGAAGGAGGAGAAATACGTATGTATGTAACCAAACCATGAATGCAATTGTATGTATAAGCGGAAAATAGAAAATAGAAAACGGCATATGATACAAATCGCAAAACTTTACTCTTCTGATTATACGCGTTTCTTCGAAGGATTACGATTAATTGTACGAATGCCGTTGGAATGGAAAATTTCATAGGCCAACGAACGATTTCAATGCCTAATTAAACCCTATTCTCGGCGTAGTATTTTCGATTAGCAAATATTACACACGAACGTATGTAGGTAAAAGCCACGAAAATAAGGCAGTGGCCGTATGTGGTGTATACTGTATACCTGTATACGTGTAAAGAATGGGAAACATAGGTACAAGTAGTAGGTAACAAGGTATAGGGCACAAGTAACTTATTAGGCGACTAGGTGCCATGTAGAGTATGCTACGTAGTGTGTCGGCATTGCGAACCACAACGCGACGTGGAAAGCTGTATGTGTGCACAATACACACATATACAATGTTTAAACAATAAATATAGTATGTATACACATTACACATATAGACACCCACACCCAGGTATAAAGGGAGACTGCGAGTAGCTCTACACGGTACACAGTACACACACAGAAGGTACACTCGCGTGTTGCACGTAATACGCTTCCGAACATCCAACTTTTCATATTTTACCTACGGTCCGACCCGGCTATATAATTTTTAATTAATATCCGCCGGTAGCCGCGGCATTTGCGCGTTTTTTTTTACTCTCGTTCGTGATCCTTTAATTAAAGTACATAGCGGAATGCTTTTTTGCAGTACGCTTCGTTGCAGGAATAACGTACAGCAATCGCAATACGTGGGCTGAGCGGTGAAATTTTTCGAATTAATTGAAATCTCGTCCTCTCGTTTGAATCGCCAACGCCGCCGACGAGCGCCCGGCAAAAAGGCTCGAAGCACCCATTTCGGAAATGCTAACAACCGCCAAGAAATCGTATACCCGGACCCACTTACCCACTACCCACTCGTATTTTAATAACGAGCCGAAAAGTTTGAACGGTCGAATACGAGAAATCAAAACGAAGCTGTTTTTTCGCCTCCTTCGTCATCTGTTACACAACAAGGTATCTCTCGAATCGAAAAATCTATACCTACGCGAACGTAGACACTAGAAAGTGAACTGCTGCAGGTTCGCTTATTCGTGTGTCATCTAACATGGTGCACGCTGCACAGCTCCACGCAGCACCAGCAGCGAAGAAAAGAAAACCCGGTTATTTGTATTCATAAGGTCTGCTAATACGTAGGAAAAAGAAAAGGCAACCCCGACTGTACGATTCTTCGCTACAATCTTCGTCGCTATTAAAACGTACGACGACGACTGTACCTAAGTTACAACCGACGTAAAAAGCGCCGCAAAAAAAGCAAGAAAAAAAACACCTACACACACACCACTTGCAACTGAAGAAGAGTTATGACAAAAGAAGACAACGCGAAAAGAAATCTGCCATTTCCATGCTTTTGTTGTAGCAAGCGATATTTTGTTTTTTACTCGACGAATAAAATTTACTACACCAAAGCAAAACGAATGGTAAACGACTTTGCCGCCCAAGCCACCGCTACCAAGTTCGTCTGGATAAACAAACGTCCATCGTGTTATTTTTACGCCATTTTCAACGCGTATATTCGCATACGAACCGGCATTTCCATTTGGTCACAATCGAAAAATCGAATTAGTTAACCCGACTACGAATGTATTCGGTAATAATTCGAGTATCGGAGATTTTTTCGCGTATGCAAATGTGCAAAAGTATAGCAAAGAGATACGAAGAAGCGAAGCTTTCGCTAAACGTAGGTAAACTCGCTTGATTTATTTTTCGCGGTCAAAGGCACCGACTAGAAATCGTATTCGACACAAAAATCCAAATTCCTAAAAAGAAAATTTACTTCGGCGAACGTATACACTCGCCGTTCACACGTCTCCCCCCTCCCCACATACAAACACCAGCACCCTATTATTGCTCTCCATAAAAAATACTTAAATAAAATATGTATTTACCGTTTTGCCAGCTATTTCATAAAAATAAATATTTATTTCGATACACGAACCTTACATACAGTATGTGCTTGGAAAGAATTCCATCCCCACGCCACCCCCTCCCCAACTACCGTTCGAGCCTTGTAAGTCCCTACTCGAATGTAATTCCATTCGTTATACGCTCGATAATTCTAATTCTCATTCGACAATCGCCCAAAAATGAAAACGCTACCAAAATCTTGAACCTGATATTATTTTTCTCTTCTTACTTTGTCGCAACGAGGCACAGTGGGCCAGAAAGGCGATTTAGCTGCCCATTGCTTAAGTTCTTAGTAACCAGTTCCCTAATTGCAAGGGTGAATTGAATACAACCTTTTCTTCAGTATTTATATCATCGTAGAATACGATTTTTTGATCATTTTTTCCCTCACACCCTAAGGTGGGGTATGGGACAAAAATTGAGTTAGGCATTGAAATATATGTTTTTTGACACCTTAAAACCGAATTTGGCATTATTTTTCAGATTTGCCTCCAATGGAGCGGGAAAGGGGAAGAGGGAGACTTGAAATTCCGAAAAAATATGAAAAAATTGAGGTGTCAAAATGTGTTTTCCAGTGCGCTAAACCCGAATCTGGAAATATTTTCTTAAATTCAACCCAACGGAGGGGAGAGCAGGAGGAGGTTCAAAATTCCAAAAAATGAGAAAAAATTGGAAAAAAATAGATAGACTACCAAGAAACATAGTTTTGGGATATACTGTATGTTTTTGAATGCTACGAAACCAAATCTAGCAGGGTCTTCCTAGAAATGAGAAAAAATCAAGTCATTCCAAAGGGAGGTGGGAGGGTAAGTTCAAAATTTCAATAATGAATCAGGAAATACGTGAAAAAATTAAACAGACTGCTAAAAAACATATTTTAGAAACATAGAGTGTTTTTTGACGCGATAAAACCAAATCTAGCAGTATTTTTTAAATTTAGCCCAAAGGGGAGAGGAGTTGACGATTTGTAATTCGTACATACATATGCCAGCGCCGGAGGCAGGTTTTTCTTTTCTGGAGAAGGGAATGGGAGATTTATCGTGATTCGAGGATATAGTTGCGTGTCGGGGGGTGACGACAAAAAGGAAATTACCCTGAGGTTAAACTCGAGCTCACGCTTCGCGTGGCAATTCGCGGCACCGCAAACGTCTTAGCGATAATAATCGAACGAGGAAATGAATTATCATCGCTTTTCACGGGTAAAATACTCGAAAATACGTCGTTACGCGCTTTGCGTTTTTTCTTTCATTTTCTTATTTTTTTCGCGTTCATCTCCGCTTTTACCGCGACCCAATTTAACAGTTATGATCTCCAGGGGAAGCCTTTAAAAAAAAGACATAATAGATTTGCCAAGTACGCGTTTGTAGGCGGACTGAAAAAAAAACCTTTCGTCGAGAAAAAAAGTCAATTTCCTCGTTCCGGCAGCGACGCGTTATTATAATATATTACGATTATCCGAATGCGACGACGTTTTAAGAAGTTGGCGAATTCCACGTTTTTGACGATAGAGGTTAAGATGAAGTGGATTTTCAAACGTTTCTATTTCATTTCGGGATTATGTCGAATTATGGCATAATATACGCAACACCGTTGATGTCTTTACATACGCTATCGATCAATCCTGAAGCAGAAAAATCTTCAACTTGAGAGTTTTTCAAAACACTTGACAAAATCATCATCACACAAATTAACGATGAGAACCGTCTTCAAAAGAGGCCGACTTTTGACGTCAACCTCTAGAGAAATACGATCGGTTAATAATTTTGACGAAAACGTGTCACGATAGAATTTTCACGACAGATTCGTTATTCGAAATTACAAACGACGAGCTCGCATTTGACGCGGAAAATAGGCTTTCCGATTTCGGTGATCAATTTCACTCGACGCACGATGACATAAGCGAAGTGTCGCCATGAAAATTCGTTTTTCTTCGTGCACCTAAGTTCGGCACGAGTCCGGAGTTATAATACAACATATGGTAAACTATTCGGCTATGTGTTGAGCCGGCAGCACGTACTTTGCGGCTGAAGACGGAATAAAAATTGGTGGCAAAAAACGAAAACATACGTGCGGGATGTTCGCCTCGAAAAATACATTCGGCGCGAGCACAACCACGTACTACGGACATTATCAATTACATTAACTTTGACAATGATTGATCCAAACTGGTCAACTACTCCAATCAAAGAGCGCAGTCCTTATGAAAGTAATGGAAATTTACGCGACGCGCCCTTTGTGCGAAAGAGAGAGAGAGAGAGAGAGAAAAAAAATAAAAACACTCGCCATTAATAAAATAGCGGTTGCCGTTGGATAAAAAAGTGTAAAATGAAACTAGCCGATAGTCGGAATACGAGTATCCTAGTAGCGGGTTGTTTTTCTGATTTGTCAGCGCTGGCCGGTTTAATGGCGATACTCGTAGTGAGGCGCGGTGTTGAGTCGCGTCGCATCGCGTGTACTCAAATTTATGCAGCCGCAACCTGGCGCGTTCGTTTCGAAACGAGAAACGAAAAACGAGATGGATGAAAAAAGAAAGGAAAAAAAAAACAATTTCTCGCATGTCACATCCTTATCAACGGGTTATACGCGGGTAAATAATTCAATTCCACGTAAATATCCGTTTACCTTTACGCGGCTGCTACGAGTGTACGGTGCGTAGGGCTGAAAACGGGACACCGCGTTTTGTCGAAATGGAAAACGGAGATTCTGTTTTTCTTATGTACGAGCACAATATACCATACAATTGTTATGTAACGTTAGCAGGTTCAGATTTGAAGGTTGAGAAATACATAATTTAATAGCGTCGCCGCCGCGCCGCTTCTGTGTGCGAGTATGTAGGTATACTGCGACCGGCTCATGAATAAACAGCGTTAATGCTAACCATTTACAATAGATAGAAATTTTAGAGGTTCGTGTTTACACAATTTATTACAGGAAGTGTTGCTTCCAACCGCAATGAGAAGTACAAACAATTCCCGGACGAGGAATATTTACTCGCCGCGTTTAGTGCGTGTTGCGTGAAGCTCCCTTTAACTCGTACCTCCACCTAACTAGCAAGTATACGCAAAACGCATGTACTTCTACTTACCACCTCCGAGTACGCATTAAAAAAGTCACCTTTTATTCCGCAACTTGTCGCAGCAACGAGCAGCCTGTCATCTCGTACAGCCTGAATTTTACATAGTGTTGTAGTCGGTTGCGGTTATTACTCACATATCTATATAGTGTATGATATATGTATATACTGTATATACACATTACACGTGTACGGTTACAAATACATTCCTACCACTTCAGGTAAATTTGTAGACGTTCGCATATAGTATAAGTACTTAGGTAGAGGTACGCCTAATTTCGACGAGTAAACCGAACTGAAATATTCGTTTGATAATGGAAAACACTTCTCAGATGATGCACCGCGAATGTGAAACGTAGTCGGAAAACAAAAAGTGATACTTTTATCAGATTCCTTGGCACATATGTCAGCAAATTCTTCCAATTTTAGTAAATACGAAAGAAGACCTACGCGATGGAACGATAGTAGTTTCATAAGAAAGTCACTGAAGACGATGGTCCTTACTTCCACGAAAGGAATCACCGAATTAAAGTTCCGCAATATTACCTCGACAACCAACACCACTCGCTTAAATTAGTTCTCTGATCCGACAACTTTGACACCTAAGCGGGCAGGAGTAGATATCAATTGTTCAACGGGCTACACCGAGTCACGGATTTTCTTCGCTGCCTGCGGAACTTCCCACTACGCGGTAGCGCCTCGGTCACCGTTGCGCGCAGCAACGCGCGTAACTGTGAACGAGACGCTATATCACAGTGGGAATTACCGATTACGCGCATACGCTAAAGCTCGTCATGCAAACGATTTTTTTCTCAAAATGTACTGATTTTTGGGTGATGGGTCGTATAACATTTTTTGTTTGAAATAATTTCAAGATTATTTTGCAATTTTTTTTGAAGTCCGAGAAGCCGATTTTCTTACAACGCAAAACAAGGCAAGAAATAACGTACAAAAGTCGACTTTTTGGACGGCAAAAAAATTGCAAAATAATCTTGAAATTATTTCAAACAAAAAATGTTATACGACCCATCACCCAAAAATCAGTACATTCTGAGAAAAAAAATATTTAAATGATGAGCTTTAGCGTGGACGCGTAATCGGTACCTCTCACTGTGCGGTAGCGTCTCGTTTACGGTTACGCGCGTTGCTGCGTAGGCACTTAAGCAGTTAGGCATGTTACTAGCTCACTGCAGACCTAACGCGGAGCCACGCGCAACTGTGAACGAGGCGCTACGGCGTAGCGGGAAGTCTCATCGAACGCGCGTCCGCGGTTTTTGCGATTTTTGACCAAGGCCCCGGGGAGGCAAAATTTTGATAAAAAAATATGACATTTAGGGGTCAAAAATACATCGAAAAATGAGGTTTGAAAATTTTGCCGGGTGATATAGACACTTTAAAAAAATAAATGAAGTCGAAAAGGCCCGTTTGGAGGGATAAAAATTGGAGTGGGGGGTTGTGAGAGGAAGCTGAAAAATTTTGGTGATGAACGTTTCTCCACGGTACCCACTCAATACCCAAATATCATCAAAATCTGGATTCTGAGGCAGATCGCTTGTGCTTATCTGCCTATAGCCTTTGTTCGAATTAGTAGAAGAATGTTCGGTGTTGTTTTCCATCTTCGGTATCTCCCCGAATAAACAAACGTATGATTATGTTTTTTCAATTCGTACGAATACAACTCTTCTTGAGCTGTCAATGTTAATTGACTACGACAAATACACACGTATAATACAATCGTATCGTTTGGTATTCGCGCGTCATTCGTTACCCAAAACGTGAACTTTCAGAGACTCGTTTGAACGTGAAATTTCATATCTAATTTGTACCTTTTGATTATCACTCGGAACAGAATCTCGTTCGTAAATGTATTATCGAAGTTGGCAACTTTTCTAACGCGTTTTAAAACTTGATCTACGAAAGATACATTTACATACGAGTATGTTGGTAATAGGTATGCGAATTTATAATAGGGAAATTTGTAATTTCTTCGGTATTGATTTCATGGGCCACGTGAACTAGGTATAATGGAACGAAACGAAACGGAGTAGAGAAAAGAAGAAGCACGAAGAAAGAGGAAGCGAAAGATTATTTGTCAAATCACAAATACGTACTAATACTCCGCATACGTAATACGAGTATACTCGTACATTATAACAGTACGCGTTTACCATTTACACTGGGAATTAAACCGCTCGCACGCGCGAATCGATTTAATATATGTACATGTAGAGAGTAACACGGCAAAGCTACAGCTACAGCTACAGCTACGGTGGCGTGCCGGCATCCGCAAGCATCCCAGCATCGACAGAGCCGGGCGATGCTGGAAAAATTTGAAATTCAATGTTATATACTCGTATATACATACTATATATATGAAACGTTGTTATTTACATTGAAAAACAAATAAATAGCTAATACGTCGGTACGCGTTGCTGACTTAAATAAATAATTCATCAAACAAAAACCGTTTCACTGGCGTTCGTTTCTGTAGCTGTAGCTAGGAAACTTTTGAATTTATCACGACCATCTCCAATCCTCTCCTTCTCGTCTCCCTACGTTCGCTCTACCGTATTCACCGATTGAAAAACTATTAGCGCGGCGGGTTTCGCGTACCCGCGTATATGTAATACCTTACACTCATGCGCTTATTTAATTTACGCCGTCTTGCGTCTCGGTTCGTATTCGTAAAAAAATCACGTTCCGATCATCGAAACTGCAACCAAAATAAAGCGGCCGTCGCGTCGCGTCGTACGCTGCGTCGAAAACGTACAAATAAAAAACAAAAACGTCTCGTTATCCCGCAGATGGAATGAAATTCTAGCACGATGAATCCAGTAATCCACCTCCCACTGAGGACGGAGAATTTGAACAAAATTAGGACCATAGTTTAGCGGCTCGGCGTGTTAAATGAATTGCAAGCGCCGCCGAGCGGTATCCCAGTACTTGTTGAGTAAACGGACAACGTCCTTTTCGTTCATCGTTTGCCCGAATTTAAAGCCGAAATTCCACGTCGACGTAACAAGTTGCAACATAAAAGTTTACCCTGACTTGGCATTTAATTGCGATCAAGTTACCACCTCCACAAGGTTATCAGCGGTATTTCCTGCGCCATCGCAAGCTCTCGATCATGTATTCATTTTTTATGCTTATTTTCTCAAATTTCATGCAAATATATAGGAGACAAAATGAATAAAAACGAAGGTTAGCGCAAAACATACGCGTACATTACCGATTATCAGACTACACCGTTGGTATACTCTTTACGAGTACAAACGATGGCACGCAATTCAACAGGTCTATCTGTAGGTAACGTGTATCCGCACTCTTTGACGTGTTTAAATAGTCCTCGCAAACATTTGAAGGCTCGATTTTGACACAATCTTCGCCATTCGCTGCGTTCTTTCAAACCATCGCCCAGTCACGATTCTTCGTTCGCGAATCGAAAAAGAACCAACGTATACTCGTGTAATGCGACAAATTGGTAAATAGTTTCGGCAAGTTTTAATATCATTTTCATAAAGGCGAAAGCGAAAGAAACACCGATACGATAAAGGAATTCGCAACGTCTAAGAAATTTATAGCTGCCCTGCTCGTCGCCGTACAACGAACCGTGAGTGAAAACGCTCTTTAAATGAAATACCGATCTTGAGCTGGCATTATATATGGCATGCCACCGCGCCACGCCGGTCGGTGACATTAATGCAGACCATACCGCAGCCCTTTTCTTCGCCTTTGCCATAACTTATTTTCTAGATGTCTCGGTACACTTCATGGTTCAACTGTTTTCCGCAGCCGAGAGTCCAAGAGTCGTGCGGTGTCAGAGTGCAGGTGATTCCTTCGTAAAACGTAATGATTTGTGGATCGCCTGCTTCGGTGAATCGTGGTTCTGTCAGATTCGCACGTAGTTCCTCACAACTCTCGGCCATTCGGCGACATCAATAAACGGAAGATTCGCAAAACAGTGGAATCTGCCAATTGAGCATGCTGCAGGATTCAAAGGCTCCTTACTGGTCCTTGTACCACGCCCCGTGTCTAACTAGGACTGCCCTGCGAGTGTAAAAATCACAGCATCTATACTGGTATGTCGCACATGGTTGGCTGAAGAGGTCGGAGCGTCATTGATGAGCGCTATGTACGATGTAGTACGAATAGGTGTGAGAAAGCGGGACAAAGTTCAAATGCAAACAGACAATATACGAGTAAAGTTACTCGACAACAATCGAAAAACGGAAATATCAGCAAAACTAGACTCCAACGTAAAACTGTACGATAAAACGAGAAAAAAAAATGCTGCAACAAATAACGAAAAATATCGAGAGCTAATTTTCCTTCATCAGATGTGATTGTACTAAAATACACGATATGCATCTGAAAGAAGGGAAAAAAAACTCCGTACAAAAAGAACACTAGTTCGATAAATAAAGAAAAGTTTTCCATGTCGTAAAAATACTTTAACTGCATGCTTCCGTCGGCCAAGAAGGAGAATGATAGATACCATAAAAAACAATGTGCAAAGTTGAAAATTTACTCGAGAAATTTTAGTTTATTATCTATTCGAAGAAGCTATGTAGATCGTTTCAATTTTCGAGCACGCATCCACAACACATATACCGCGCAAAAAGAATAAATGCGATAAGTATTTGTTCTTTCATTTTTCACTTTTTGGTTTTGGTTTTATTTTTCTTTTCTTTTTTTTTTTTTTTTACCGCTCTTTCGTTCCTCAATTTTCTCACGTTACCATTTTTAGTTGTTGAAAAAAAAGGAATTCCGAGGTACGAGTATTTTACACGGTTCGTCTGCGCAATTTACTTTTCTCTGTTCGAGTTCATTTACTCATTTTCTCTTACACACGTCTTTTTCGGGGATAACATTCGTTGAAACTATGGTATGGGTAATTACCTATTTTTTTTCATTCATTCGAGAATCGAGAATCGCGCATAAAGAAAAAAAATCGTTCAATTTGTAAAAGAAAAACTAAAACCAACGTAAATGATACGCGATCAGCGAGACGAAGCTATTTCGTTGGTAATTTATTTTCTATACGAAAAAGCTCGCAACACGATCGTCCAAGGATCGCGTATACTACACGTTAAGTATCTGCTTGAGACCTTTATCGTCACCGATACTCTCACAAATAAACACGAACGTAAATTTATCCGCAATAAGCGACAAATATAAATTTAAAAGGTGAACTACGCTTTTCACCTACGTCTATAAATTTACGCTGCCATTGAATAAGAACTAGATGTACCTAAGTAAGTGGGTTTCTTTTTCTTTTTCCTTTCCACTTTTTGCCGGCAAAAATGTATAAAGAAACTCTATCGATATTTTAACTCGACAACGTCGACCTTTTCGGATTTATTATGTACAACGTGAAATGATTTTTTTCATTTTTTCTATTTTATTTTTACCTTGTTTACCAGATAACTTGTTTCGTTACGTATAATATGTTTTTATACAAGAAAAAAATTTCCGGCGAGGGCGAGGGGTGCATGATTCTGATTTAATATGAGTTTAAAAAAAAAAAAAAAAAA